>JAHDVE020001171.1:0-19781 GCA_022606495.2 Halesus radiatus
GCAAGCCTTACTAATATGTTAGTATCGGGATATTATCAGAAGCTAGGTTCTCATGCAAGTGTATTCGACTCCTTCGCCCCGTGCTAGTTTATACCCAGCGCTGTGGATGATTAGGTTCGCCTTAACAATAGGAACAAAAGACCGATCATTCGCAACCAGAATCCATCGATGTGCTGCTATTGTTTGAACAATTTCGTCTTACAACTCGGCTGACGCAAATAATAAGGATGTGTGGAATGAAACGTGCAAGCCTTACTAATATGTTAGTATCGGGATATTATCAGAAGCTAGGTTCTCATGCAAGTGTATTCGACTCCTTCGCCCCGTGCTAGTTTATACCCAGCGTTGTGGATGATTAAGTTCGCCTTAACAATAGGAACAAAAGACCGATCATTCGCAACCAGAATCCATCGATGTGCTGCTATTGTTTGAACAATTTCGTCTTACAACTCGGCTGACGCAAATAATAAGGATGTGTGGAATGAAACGTGCAAGCCTTACTATTATGTTAGTATCGGGATATTATCAGAAGCTAGGTTCTCATGCAAGTGTATTCGACTCCTTCGCCCCGTGCTAGTTTATACCCAGCGCTGTGGATGATTAGGTTCGCCTTAACAATAGGAACAAAAGACCGATCATTCGCAACCAGAATCCATCGATGTGCTGCTATTGTTTGAACAATTTCGTCTTACAACTCGGCTGACGCAAATAATAAGGATGTGTGGAATGAAAAGTGCAAGCCTTACTAATATGTTAGTATCGGGATATTATCAGAAGCTAGGTTCTCATGCAAGTGTATTCGACTCCTTCGCCCCGTGCTAGTTTATACCCAGCGCTGTGGATGATTAGGTTCGCCTTAACAATAGGAACAAAAGACCGATCATTCGCAACCAGAATCCATCGATGTGCTGCTATTGTTTGAACAATTTCGTCTTACAACTCGGCTGACGCAAATAATAAGGATGTGTGGAATGAAACGCAAGCCTTACTAATATGTTGTATCAGGATATTATCGAAGCTGGGTTCTCATGCAAGTGTATTCGACTCCTTCGCCCGTGCTAGTTTACCCAGCACTGTGGATGATTGGGTTCGCCTTAACAATAGGAACAAAACCGATCATTCACGGCAGAATCCATCGATATTGCTGCTATTGTTTGAACAATTTAGTCTTACAACTCGGCTGACGCAAATAATAAGGATGTGTGGAATGAAACGTGCAAGCCTTACTAATATGTTAGTATCGGGATATTATCAGAAGCTAGGTTCTCATGCAAGTGTATTCGACTCCTTCGCCCCGTGCTAGTTTATACCCAGCGTTGTGGATGATTAAGTTCGCCTTAACAATAGGAACAAAAGACCGATCATTCGCAACCAGAATCCATCGATGTGCTGCTATTGTTTGAACAATTTCGTCTTACAACTCGGCTGACGCAAATAATAAGGATGTGTGGAATGAAACGTGCAAGCCTTACTATTATGTTAGTATCGGGATATTATCAGAAGCTAGGTTCTCATGCAAGTGTATTCGACTCCTTCGCCCCGTGCTAGTTTATACCCAGCGCTGTGGATGATTAGGTTCGCCTTAACAATAGGAACAAAAGACCGATCATTCGCAACCAGAATCCATCGATGTGCTGCTATTGTTTGAACAATTTCGTCTTACAACTCGGCTGACGCAAATAATAAGGATGTGTGGAATGAAACGTGCAAGCCTTACTAATATGTTAGTATCGGGATATTATCAGAAGCTAGGTTCTCATGCAAGTGTATTCGACTCCTTCGCCCCGTGCTAGTTTATACCCAGCGCTGTGGATGATTAGGTTCGCCTTAACAATAGGAACAAAAGACCGATCATTCGCAACCAGAATCCATCGATGTGCTGCTATTGTTTGAACAATTTCGTCTTACAACTCGGCTGACGCAAATAATAAGGATGTGTGGAATGAAAAGTGCAAGCCTTACTAATATGTTAGTATCGGGATATTATCAGAAGCTAGGTTCTCATGCAAGTGTATTCGACTCCTTCGCCCCGTGCTAGTTTATACCCAGCGCTGTGGATGATTAGGTTCGCCTTAACAATAGGAACAAAAGACCGATCATTCGCAACCAGAATCCATCGATGTGCTGCTATTGTTTGAACAATTTCGTCTTACAACTCGGCTGACGCAAATAATAAGGATGTGTGGAATGAAAAGTGCAAGCCTTACTAATATGAGTTTCATAATAACAATAATATGCAGAGAGTGCAAAGGCAGAATGAGATTACGCAAAACTTTTTTGGCTTTATTACTAAATATAAATCTTAGTAAAAGGAAACAATATTCAAATAGCAGTACTTACTGAAAAGGGGGTATTATATCGATTCATTGAACAATCGATCGCATTATATTATCGGAATACGGAATACGTAATTCCTAAATATGGTGGAACAAAAAATCGATACATTTTTATACGTCTTATAACGCATTCACAGGGTTTTTGGCATTGCATATACACTACATAAATGGTACAACCAGTGGCGGATCGTGACTTTTGAGTGAGTTAGAGTGCTAAGATTGAAAAATACGAGTTTTTTTTTTTTTACAGTAACTCCACACAGGAGACCAAGGAGGAAATAATTTCCCTCAAGGCCTATTTCATCTTTGGGGATGCTGTGTGGAGGATCTTTTAGAGGATAGGAAGGAGTGAACTTGGGTCTTGAAGAGACCCATGTTATAGGATGGAGGAAACACAGAGGCCGGCAGATCATTCCACAGCCGAGCTGTTGAACACAAGAACGAGTCGTAGAAGCGACCCGTTCTCATGTGACAAATTGTTGAAGGCGAAAAGGTTTTTTTTGCAAAATATCAATTTTTTGCATGACGATTTAGATGGTAGGTGGGTCAGTACCATCTAAATATCCATACAAAAATATGAAATTTAAAAAAAATAAATTATTTTCGGCTTCAACATCATCAATAAGCACTCTACTTCACCCCTACGTCACGACCCGTCACTGGGTACAAGTATAATGAATTATATTAAAAATCGGTAAATATTTTTATTATATTGTGAATAATTTTAATTTCATGCATGAACAAATCCATTTTAAAACCTCGACCTCTGGGTTTACCATAGAGCCAAGATGATTAAAAACGCATGGAATTATTATCGTAAATAAAAAATTGTAGTTATGAGTTATTCTCTTTTGTACTTTCACAGTCGACATATAAAAGGGGAAGGTTGCATATTGAAATAACCGCAACACATTGAGAAACTTGGCTGACATTCAAAACACAGCCTAATTATTGTTATTATTCCTATTAAAAATCGAGGGGCATTCACCTCTACTTGCTTCTAACGCCGAGGAAAATATTTCCAAGAAATTTAAAATCCTGTGCGGTGGATGCACTCAACAGCTGCATGAGATTTGCATTGCGGAGTAAGTCCGTCCAAATCGCCCGCAATCTAATGCAAATACTCGTTAATAAGACAGATGCGTACCTTTGATAATGTAATGTGTAATTGAGTCATAAAACAGAGTGGCTTAAGAACTGAAAAAACAGAAAAACGTATATTATCGGGGAACAATATCAATTATTCATTTGTTTCTTTATAAATTATTCCATTTTGTACAGTAAATGCGCAGAATAATTATTGTAATTTCTAAAGAACCATTTTTTTACAAAAATTCTACATTTGGATAAAAAAACTTCTTAGACTATGGTACTAAACTATACAACAAAATCTCACTATACTTCAAAAATCACAACATCCATAATAAATTTAACAATCTAATAAAACACTGGCTACGTTACATAGGAAGATCTGGAATAGAAAATATATAAAAATAAAAATAAAAACAAATCAGACTAACACTGAAACCACTCAACTGCACTCAAACACCTCACCTTTTTCTTCAATCACATCTATTTAATATAATGTAATTTAATGTTTTGTAAATGAAATCCTCGGCACGGGAAATTTCAGTGAGGATATCATTATTTGTTATTTTGTTATAAGAAAAGAAGATAATAAAACATTATTATTAATATGATTACATAATTCATCAAATCTCGAAGTCTCTGAGAAAAGGGAAGCTCGAGGTAATCGAGTAAAATTGTAAAACATCAGGGAAAAGTATAAGTACTGCTCCGGAAAACCTAGAAAAGTCAAGGAATAAATAAGGAAATCTGTTTGCTGTGGCAACCCTGTGAAACGAGCCTCGTGATGAGTCAGTTACAATTAACGAGCGGTTAACATCGAGCCACGGATTTGCAGGGATCATTTATGAAAATGTATTTCGATGCGACGGCGTCGTACCCAGTGCCCAATACCAACACAACTTGTCGACCAATGTGTTTTCACCAAAATATGCGCTGACGTTCGCGAAAAATAAACGCAAGTTCCCGGCAGCCTGGGTTTATCGACGAAAGAAATATTTCTTCTTGTGTCAGTGACCCAATTTCCTTTCCGGATTCCTTTCTAGAGACATGTGTTATAATAAAGAACTCTAGTCCATTTTTTTAATCAATAATTACGTTCGAACTTAAATACCATTACATTTCGTTTTTTTTTCTAATGTTAGTTTTCATAGTTAAAATAATTTTCAAAGTTTCAATTTTTCAAAGGCCACCAAAACGTTACAAATCTATGGCCGGTCGGTTTTGAGGTTAGAATGTCAAAAGTCAAAAACAGGGATCAGCTTTACCGTACATAATTTTGTATTATATTCATAGTAAACCATAACAAAACAAAAGTAATAAAATTATGTACCCTTTTAGAAACATTAACTCGAAGAATAATAATAGTATTGAACATTAACATTATCAAAATATCCATATTGACAATTGGTTTGCTCATGAATACTCTGTAATTCACCGTAATTCACCGTAGTTCGTCGTAATTCACCGTAGTTCATCGTAATCCACCGTAATTCACCGTAATTCAACTTCTGTTATTAATATTAGTTGAGTGAGTTTTTTTAATATTGAATAACAATTATAGAGCTTAAAGTCGTCACCCAAATTGAGTTCAAATTAGACCAAAGTTTAAAAAATTCATATTTAAAAAAAATAATAATAATAAAAATCTCCATATTAATCCAAAAACAGAATACGCTTGTGACGTCAGATGTCCCAAATACAATGGTACCAATATAACAAGGCGTTTTGAAGGGATGATTATTTATTCACTTTTAAATAACGACTTATAAATTCTACGTATAATTACATATAATAAAAGTTATATATTCAGAATCGGCGTTTGCTGATCTACATGAATATATATTTTTAAAGTCGTAATGTTTTTCAGTGGAGTTCCTTATTAAAGGTGGGTGGAATTTTTGCATTATAATTATATTACATTAGGAATTAGTGCTAACAATGCTGCATTAGAAAAGTATCAGTATACTTCTAAATTCTAAAATGACAAATGTTATTAAAGAAGAAGAATTCTCGCATTGAAACAGAAAAAAAATGTATGCATCACAGATTTAATTATGTAACAAGCAATCACAGGAGTCATAAATTCCTGCATGTTATTATCTGGCAAGCTTTCTTGTAACAACAATAGGCGTATGGCAATGATTCAGAGCGGTGGCTCCACAACTCTAGACTTTTCCTGTCTGTGACGTTTTGCGTGAAAAGAAAAACAATTTTCCGTCAAAGGCAGCGGTAAATTAGCTCTTTCAACTGGCGTTCTTCATTTCAATGGAAGGGCACTCATAAAGCGTACAAAGGCTGGCCGTTTGACTAGTGAGGCGTAAACTTTATCCCAACACGAAGACAAAGGTTTATTTATAAATTCGTACAACCCCTGACTCCGTGAAACTAAATGAACCGGCTCTTCACAGTCGACATTGTGAAAGATATCAAACAAGGAGTTCCAAAAGAGGCGAAAGCCGCTTTTTTATCTTCGCATCCAGAAAATGCAAACTCGTGAGAACCGGCGAAGTTTGGAAAAACTTTTCGGACGAAACAGGATCCCGATGAGAGATTTATGTGTCTCTCGCGTCGTTAAGTTTCCAAATAAAGTAACCTGCTTTGCCCATAAGTTAGAAGAGCGGGCAATTAAGTTCCAAAATGCGGACAGGAGATCAAAATACGAGCAACCGGCGCGATTGGCAGAAGTTACTATTATAGGTAATTAGGTAGGCCCTGCTTCGAAGTAGTAGCTGGGATGTGAGTGGTACTCGCTACAGTGGCTAGTGTTGCTACTCGCAGTACGAGGTACTGACAACTGGCAGCTGTAATGAGAACGTACACGGTTTATTAGTACGAGTGCGTGCGAGGTTTATTATTGCCTATTCACGAGACACGTGCGCAAGGGACATCCGCTGGATCAATCGCCAATGGCTGCGATGGGCGAGTGAATTGAGTGGTGTTTTAGAGCGTGTTGACCCTAATGACGTGAATACCTCGAATTAAACAACAAGCGGTTTGCTATTTACATTTCTTGCACGCAATAGGTGGAGCCGAATATGACGTAAATGTGATAAATTTGAATGCCTGCTCTACACCCTGCATGAGGGCGAGAGTTTAGTAGATGCACTCGTCTCGCCATTCCTCGCGTTGCCGGGGGCTTGATTCCGGTTCTTTTTAAGTATAAGGCTTTGTTCTCATCCTTAGGCTTAAAAACTTTGCGGTTCCGGTTCTCTCGGATGACATTCTTTAAAAATATCGAAATTTAAGCAGTTTTAACAAAATAAAAACTCAGCATTATAGTAAGGATTGACTTTAAACATTATTTCTTAGCCATTTGTTGCATAATAATGTTGTTAAATGAACCGAATTAATGAAATTGCGATGTTTGTAAAGTACCTATACCTATACCTATGCCGAAAGTCAGAAATGTCAAATGTCGTATTGTCATTGACATGGAATCAGAATCGCACAAGCAAAAAGGCTTTAACCCGAAAGATAAGGACAGTGTCTTATGATTAAAAAGAATCTGGCCCCTGCTCATCCATTTGCATTTTGACACCCAACGAGAGATGAATCATCACCACGAATGGTGAAATGCTATGAAAGAGGTACTAGGAATTTAAGAGTGGAAGCCCTCCAGCATCAGAGTGGAAGATACCCTCAGTATCGACCTGGTAAAAGACCACCATTCAGTATTATATAATAGCCAGGTATTTTCCCCACCTTCCTCTACCCCTTCTCCTTCCCTTCACCAATACCTTCAGCCTCGCAACATTCCACAATTGGGGATGCCATAGTCTCAGTGGCTCCAGACGGTTGGGAGAAGTTGGGACTCTTGTGCGGTATTCAAATAAATAAAAAAAAAACACCCATAGGGCTTTAGATTAAACACACATAGATCTTACTGTTTGAACATTGGAATAAAGAAATGAAAATACATCGATAAGGGAGTTATATAAAAGATAACAGTCAATGACCATTACCTGTATTACCCACACACAGTCAATGACCATTACCTGAATTACCCACACACAGTCAATGACCATTACCTGTATTACCCACACACAGTCAATGACCATTACCTGTATTACCCACACACAGTCAATGACCGTTACCTGTATTACCCACACACAGTACTAGATGACTTTAAAAAAATAAGTTATATAATAATATGTAGGTCGAAATGATCACGTCGGTAGGAATATTTTAAATGGTATTAATATACTTCCACATCTATTATTGGGTTATTTACAGAACATAACATAAGTAATAAATGCTCTTTAGAATGAGGCACATCAATAAACTCGATAGGTTGAATACTACATAAACAATAATTATCCAAGTAACAACTGCGCGATACGATAAATAGGTAGTAGCACTTTGGCTCCCTAGCTTTGTGAAAAGCCTGCCTGAATGGTTTGCAAAGAGTGCAGCAAGCATTTTTTCGACACGAAGAATTTTACGGGAATGTTTTCCCGCACAGCACCGCACCACGCACGATCCTCATGACTGTTTATGCAATCATAACTCAACGGCCAGTCCATTTCCATAGATTGTTTAATTGTGGTTCCAGGTCATAGTCATTTCTGTCGGTAAGAGTAACAGAAGTCCGTTTATTGGCGTCAGTGAAATTAAAAACGGAAATTTAAATTTAGTATTGACATGTGAAAGAACTCGGCATAACACCGTCCAAAGAAATGGACAGCCTGGATTTCACATCAATTCGACGACCTTGATGATAGATGCAATTAAAACGACCCAAAGAACAACAACCCACCAAAGTTTTTTTTTATATAAAAAAGCCTACATACTCGTACATAAGAAATGTATCGAACAATCAAATTCAAATCGATGAATGTCCAAATTAATACGTAAACATTTTTTTTGTAATAAAGACAATGCAGACGGCCTTCGTGGTTGAGTGGTTATGAATCCGGAGGTCGCGGGTCAAATCCCGGCGTGCGCAAGTAAATTTTAATTGAATAATCTGTGTTATTTCACAATTTATTAATTAAAAATAATACATAAAATGAAACGTTGCTTCAAATTGCTATATCCGCGTTTGGTGACCAGATCTGAATAGCCAGGTACTTCCCCATCTTCCTCTCATCATCTTCCTCTCCCCATCTCCTTCCCCTCCACACTACCTACAGTCTCACAACATACCCCATTTAGGGATGCCATAGTATCACTGGCTCCAGGCGGTTGAGAGAAGCTGGAACTCTCATACATAATTTGACAGTTAGTGGATACCAGACTTTAAATCTATATTGATCAAGAGACACATCACAAAGATGACCTGCAACAAGTTTATCATCCTACGGCAAGTTTACATTGAGGGAATGCACTAACATCAACTAGCTAACTAACCTTCTCGCCATTTCCCCGCGGGGGGTAGACTGAAAGGATGGAATGCCACGCAACTCCACCTTGACACAAACCATTTGCTTCATTGACCGTGTCTTCCTGGGCATCCCCTTCATCCCATTTCATGCACTTGCTTGTCTTAATCGTTATGCTTACACCGTCCTTGTATTATTTTCGAATCTCTAAATTAGTAATGCGGCCGTACATGGTTTTCCACTTCTCTGCTTCAGCATTCAGGCGACTTTTGTCCTTCCTCTTTATTTTAAAATTTAAAACAATACGAAAAATGAAAGTACGAGTATACTCGTATCGGTACCTACGCCATAAAATAAAGTAAAGCATTAGAAAGTGACTGATTGACATGTCAAGGGTGTCCTGCACACTGGACAATATCTCCGGCGATTCACCCGCACGCACACGTACACCGGTACTGCCCGTTACTCTCCGACACCGTACTTCACCGACACGTGTGGAGCAGAACGGGTGGGGGGGCGGGGGAGAGCCTCCAAAAGGACACTGCCGAGAGTGCTGAGAGTGCCTCTGATCGCGTCACCGGCCCCAGCGAGGGCGGTGGGCGGCACACTGATCCACCTTGCTAGACGCCTATGCGCCGATGCCACATTCAACACCTCGCCAAACAAAACCTCATACCTACACATTGCACCTAGCAGTGGCTTGTGGTATCCGGACACTTGCGGCTGCGGTAGCTACATCTACGAATACATACATCATCAAAATGATAAGAAATACACAATAATATTCAATTAAAGGTTCTGGAATACTCGTGCAATAAAGGATCAAAGTGAGATCGTAGCTGCGTGGGACGTTGTGTACGAGTATTAACAGAGGCAGGATTCTGATGTTAAATATGTAATTCATAAGCAATTTTAAATAAATATAAAGACTCGACCGGGGATCTCGTCATGTTCGTCATATTCGTCACGATGAAATTTCCACAAAATTTTCGGTCTGAAATTTCTAGGTTAACGCAACCATCGTCAGCTCTCAATTCCATTTCGATAATAAGCTATGGAGCGTTGAAATATTCATTTAACTGTGGAAAATTTCCTATAATAATTTCCTCTCGTTGTACCAACCACATCCACAGTTATTTGAATGTCCATTTCTATTCCGAAAACTCTACGACGGAGTATATTTATCGTTTTTCTTCTTAAAACCATATCTACAAGGATAGTTGTGGTTAGGTTAGGTTAGGTTTTTTTGCGCCTAGATAGAGTTTATCCCTATAATTAAAAAAAATGATAATGTAGAAATGAGGACTTTTTTGAAGATTTTCTCGAAAAATACTTGACCGGTTTCGCTGAAAATAGAACAGTTTGTTCTTATTAGTGCCGGAAAGGTTAATAAACTAGTTTGAATGAAATGCAATATGTAAAACTGTTGCTATAACGTTTTAAAACTAATGTGAAAAACATTGAACCCGCCATGATGTATCGAGGTTAGCCCATAGATATGCCATAGTTAGGCATAGATTACATATTCAAAAGAAGGTTTGTTTATGTAGAATATTTTCGAAATGGAAAATGGTACCTACTAAAGAATTTTATTGTTTGGATATCTTTTGAAAAAATGAATGTTACTTTGTTCAGATAGTTATTTTCGCTGTCAAATCAATGATGTCACCCAAACGACAAACAAGAATTCACAAGTTCATGACTTTTTTCCAAAAATAAAATAATATCGCGACGGTTAAAACTGATATTTCTAAGTAAAGTGGTATTTGAGGTGTTTATATTTAAAAAGAGATTGCGAATAATGTTGGGGGATGCATTTACGATTTAATTTGATGAAAATTGCTACAGATGAAGTCATTTTCAATCCTAAACAATAACTATGACAGATAGCAATCAATTCAATTCAGTCATTCAGTGGGTTCGTTCCCACACTTGGCAGCGCTAGGCGCCTAGCACCGCAGTATTTGTTATTTTTAATATTTACATATAAAAACGAGGTTATTCTTGGAAATTATACTTGCAAACCTGTTGCTATGTATTTTCCTAGACTCACGTGGGTATCTACACCATAAAAACCGGATTGTTAGTGTTTTTATGATTCAGAATTCAGCAGTTACGTGACGTTACTATCATCATACATCTAATAAAATCGAGATGGGGATCTCAACAGGGCAGTGTACTGTATAACACGTGTTATTAAATATTAACTTTTCTAGCCACATTTCAAAACCGCTTTTTGCCATTAAAAAACAATATGTGATGTAAAATGATTTCTTTTTTATTAAAAAACCTTTGTAACCTTTTTCCACTTATTTATTTTCGATCATTTCGGTCAGACTGGCACAATTAAAACTAAATCTATAGTATATATATAATCGATGTAAGGAATGAGTCCCCCTGCCTTCTAATATTGTTTTTATTTATGACTTGAAATTTGTTTTATTGCTGACGGTACTGTTTAGTATTATGTTTTTAAAAACTACTTTCGGGCTGGTTTATTACCCTCTGTAAGACGTATTACATTGTGTTTACTTACTGAATCTATGGGTTTTAAAAATATTTATATAACGTCATTCGTGTCAGCTGATGGTTATTTCTGGTTTTGTTTTTCCCTGTGATTTCCGTCTTGTTTGCAAAAATGAATTTTAATCAGTTTTGTCCTGTAGTTACATGAACTACGGGTAACCAAGTACATTTTAATGAGTATATTATTATTATTCATCCTAAATTCCAATAGAAGTCAATATTGGAATTTAGGATGGGTAGGAATAAAGGAATTGTGTGAGCGCTGGTTTTCGTTTCTCGCTTCCCGCTTATTTTTGCTTTCTGTTTCTTCTTGCCTCAAGTTTATCGTAGTCTTTTGTTTACGTCTCTTCTCCCTTCTTCTTACATCTTCTTGGTTCGTCTTAGTTCTTATGGCCACTCGTTCCTTCCTCTTGGCTGTCCTGGTCTCTTATTGAATCAATAAATATTTGAAAGAACCATAACTCATGATGGAAATGAAATATTACACTGGCCTAGAAAATTCGCACAGTCCTTGGTTGATATTTTAAAGTTACATTGTTATATCTACTGTAATGTTAAAAGCAAGCGAGGACTACTAAGACGAAGATATGATATCAGATTTTCACGGCCAAAAGTATCACCCTGATTATTTTTGGGTTATTATGCCGTGTTGCGCTTCCTCCTCCTTTAGTCGACATTTCGGACAGCGTTACACTGTCCATCATCGGGGGTTTATCTTTTTTGTAAACACCTAATTGTTTGTTACATTCCGGTTTGTTACGTTCCGGTTTGTTACATCAAGTAAATGGGTGAGTTGCATCAACAAATAATGGTGATTTTATAAAACAAATAATGAAATAAGCGTAGCTAACTTAGGCGCCATTTCAGGAATTTACACAATTTCTTCTAAATTGCGTATAATTTTCCTCACGCTACCGTTCGCGTGTTTGCGACTATTTTAAGCCCGAATACTCCAACAGTCCTTAGAGGTCTACGAGACACAAATAAAACACCACAACATCGAGAGTATTTCAGTCGGGCCCCACGTCCATTGTGAGATATGCCGAGAGTAGCGAACTTGACGTAAAACAAGCAAAAAATAATTAAAAATTCCTAATCTTCCCGCTGAAGTAGCGATGGGTCATGACTCAATTTGTTAAGAGCGGGAGTCATGGTACCAGCTCTATATTTTCGTACGACTCAATTAAGAGGGGGCACATATTAAGAGCTGACTATCAGTTAATGAGCTTACCAGCTCATACGATTCTCAGCTCCTACGGCTACCAGCGTATAGGTGTATGTACAAAACGTCCAAATGCCAGATTGTCAGGCGCCGTTCACGTACTGTACAGTGCCTACACACGCGTAAATGCGCTAATTATTCTTATTTCTACACACGAATGTGTGAACCTTTGAAAACAAATATTTTAAGATGCGTCATGACGCAAAGTTTTAATTGCAAGTCCCACGGTCATGGTCATAATTTAGCGTTGTAGAAGTTAGACGCGTATACGATGATTTTATACAAACAAATTAAAACAAAATACCTAGAAATATGTAAATAAACAATCTTCCTTAAGTGGTTCCAAGATTTGTCAAAAAGAGTCACAGTTCAATTGAGCAGTGGTACGGTTCACCAGGAGTTTCTTAGGAGCAGGTTCTTACGGCGCATCAAAATGAGCCGGCACAAATGAATGGCTCGTTAATGAACGACTCATCGCTACGCTGAAGTGAGGTTGGCACTTTGTCTGAGTGAAGTATAAAGCCATGCCGCTGATAGCTCCGTTTTAATCTCTCCCTCTTTCTCATAAACGACACATATAAAAGAAAGGGAGGTTGGAAGTTACAAACAACAGAGCTGTCAGCGCGTTTGCGGCAGGATCAAACTAACTACTTGTATTGATTATATCGCCGTCCTGCTGTCAATCTATTTTGATATTATTTAATTGGCTTTGATAATCTTGAGAAATCTCACGTTCACAAGACATATTATTACGTGTGTACAATCTTTGCCAGTCGCTAAGTCAATTATTCGCAGCTGTAGAGAGAATTCCCACTCTAATCCGTGTGCGCAAAATTAATCTTTATTGCCGTTGAATTAATTACAGATCAAAGTCGCATGCCTACTTATAGTACTTATTGGATTATAATTTAGAAATAAACAACAAAAAACAGGGAGTCTAATAAATTGAACGTTAATGATTTACAGCAAGTTGACGAGTGACGTTACCGACTCAAAGGCAGTTCATTAAAAAATATTTTTTAATTATTAACATTAAGTAACAATCAAATACTTAATATTATTAAAATTATTAGTGATAGATTTAATATAGGTGTTACTATTATATTAAGTCTATCCTCACTTTTTTTTAAATTCTCAATTTGTTTAATACTTGCTGATATTTGATATTTTTATAATATTATTTTAATCGATGTTATGTAATTGGAATCTAGTATCTCTATAACAAAACTGTTATGCAGTTTCCGAATATTTAAAAATATATTAAAAAAAAAATCCAACTGTGTAGATTGATCACAACATGCATGCACCTATATTGTTCTATTATAGCGCTACATTTGTATGATGATTGTTATTTATTGTTTTATTATATAATATTGTTGAACTAAACTCCTGCTGATAAGCTACCTGTAGTGGCTTAGCGGGTACAACTTCCCATTGTATGTAATTAATATTACACAATAAAAAAATAAAAAAGTGGAAGTGGATGAAATGACTGAGAATTGGTATTTTTGTTTTGCTTTGTGAATAACTGACTGGGATAACCTGTATAATGCTGTTCAAGTGTCTATTACTCCCACCCTCCCTTATAATATTAACTGGTACATTATTGTTCACCTGACAACAGGTCTCGAGAAACTTGACTAGGTGTTATAAGACTTCAGGCAGAAGGTAATACATTTTCAGACATAGTAGATATGTTCAACTGCTCGGAATACAAATACAAATACAAACAGACGATTATTAAGATATACGAGTATGTGTATGTGTAGAGTATTAGCATCAGTGAATGCGAGGTATGTTTTGAATATTCACCTCTATAGTTAATTATTTGGAATGGTACTTACTCAATGTTATTCCTGTATTTGTTCGTGAGACAAATTAAATATTTAGTTGATGTATTGTATTTCATGAAGGATATCTACTCGTATTCTATATATGTACCTAATGTGTTTTGCACCTGTGTCACTATTGTAATTGACTAAATATGTAAAAGCCCATATAGGGCGTATATAATATAATAAATAAATAAAACTGTAAATAAAATGACAAAATATAATAATCCATCTATAAATCAATAGAATAATTGAACAGCTCATTTTGTTGTATGATTTCAACGATGAAAATTAAATTTTCGCCCCCCATTTCAGCCCTCCACCGCCCGCCATTTTCCCTTGAGGATCTCTCCAACGCCCCTTGGAGGGCGATATCGCTCGCGTTGGGAATCTCCGGTCTAGGTCTAGAGTGAAGTGTATGTTTGCGTTATTGTGTTCGTGTTATAGAAAATGAATTTTTGGATTAAAAAAATCATTTTAATATGGAATTCCACCATGAATTGACAGTTTTGACAGATTAGAAATGATTACAATATGTTCTGTAGAGGAAAATTTGATTTGTTGTTAACTAAGTTCTGAATAAATTGTACACCTTGTTTTTTTGATTCGAAGAAAGATGTTTGTATTTATGAATGGAGTAGTAATACCGTGACGATTATTCGATTGTAGGCCTATCGCTGAAACCATCTTCCCTACTCAATCACCAGGCACGGGTAAGGGCTATCAATGGGAACAGTCAACAGCATCAGAGGTGATGGCGGCCACCTAGCCACCTGGCCACATAGCCCGACTGTCTGTAGTCTCGAGGCTCACCTAGCGGAGCACGGAGCACGGAGCACGGATCGGGCGGTGTTAAAGGTCACGGCTAGCGGCTGGCCTTGGCGGGCGGGCGCCCGGTGGAGTGACTGACCGCTGACCGCTGACCGCCCAATCATCGTCGCGGTCCCGTGTCAATTTAGTGTTGTGTTATTCGCCTTATTATTTGTAGTAACCATCAACCATCGGCTAATAGTGACTATTACGGTCAGAGGACTGACTGCTGTACAGAGCGCCGCTATAAATAGATGTACAGTGGGAGGGGGGGGGGGGGACTGAATGTAGGAATGCTGAATCATGGTACAATGATTTAAACATAAATATTGTAAATATACACAACATCTCGCCATTCCGCCAGAAGCAGAAGATAGGTTGGAAAGCCACACTCCTCTCACTCGTGTCTCGGTAGACACTGTCACTTGCGTGACATAAATTATTGAGTGGTATAATCGGACCAACTTCCCGTTACAAAATTATTCATTAATAGGCCTTGAATTTGTTTCGAATCACTGCATTCGTAATTCGGTCATATTTGGTTTTATCAAACATATTTATTTTCTACTGTATTCAGAATACCTCCGTTCTTTCCCTGCCAATTTAACTCCTCACTCTCGTGTTATTTTGACTATTATAGATACAAATCTTCACGGGGAATAAATATTTCGACCATTCATCGAAGTTTCACAGATAATTTGCACGAAGTATGGTATTTTCCTGAATTCCTCCGTCTCCTGGGGAATTATGCTAATGAAAAACAGCAATTTGATTTTAAAACAGATACATTGAGAAAGATACTAATCAACAGATTTTCATTATTTACCTGCTGCAAATAAAGAATTCTTGTCAAACCGGCCGGCTTTTTCTGTTACCAGGCCCCATAATTAAGTTTGCCAACATTATGGGAGTTAACTAATTTTATTAAGCTTACACGAATACGATATTATTTTTTGAGGCGACTGACCGATATAAATCTGATATTCAATTAGAAATTGGAAACTGACGACTTCTAAATAATGAATACAAAACATTGTACCTACGACATACGAGCACCATGTATTTAGACTTCCCAGATGGTAGAAAACAGGATGCAGTTTTACTGGCTGCGCTGCACTTCCTCTATAAAAGTACCGTATGGTAAGAGATGTTGATAGAATCACTGCTAATTGTTTAAGAACTTCCTTCCGCTCCTGTTTACATCCTTCATCTCAATGTATATATTATAATAAAATATTGGTGCATGCTCATAACACATGACTAAGTGCAAACGGTGGACTTCTAATTCCCAGACACCTAAGTAAATACGGTCAAAGAAACTTAATATAAGATGAAAAAATGTCAACTAAATTTCAGAATGCTGAAAAAATATTTTTGTACTAATCTTTTTTTCTTTCTTTTTCTCAGATTTCATTGTAATTTGTGATTGTGTGTTTTTTTTTATACCCTTGTTTTTATTTTCGCAAACATTGATTTTTTCATTTAAAATAAAAATAATAATGTAATATATGTACCTTTCTTATATTTTAAATATAGACCGGTTACTAAGAAACCGCTGACAAACTGGTACCAATCAGTTTAAGGGAACTTTATTACAATATTTATGTAACACAATAAAAAATAATGTAATATATTTATAATCATTGAAGATAATATTAACAACTCTCAAAATGAAGCATGAAACATGAAAGCCACAGAAGATAAAAAAAGTAACGGTAACAACTGGAACTCGAAACCAGGATCTCATGGTCTATTCGAGACCACCTAATCCACTAACCTGTAGCTACCCTAATCCGTTCCGTCAATTTTATCGGTATCATACTTCGATTTATAATAAATGTCAATATAATCTTCAATTAATTCCTATATGTTTTTGGCTGCAACCTTTTTATCTTGACTACAAACAAAACTTGTTATATTTTTATCTTGACTACAAACAAAACTGTTTTTTATCTTGAAAACAAGCGAAGGCATTATAGAGCGTTTCACTTAAAATTCCAGTACGCATTTCACGTAGAATTTAAAACCTTGCAGTCTGAGAACATTTTCCTAAATACCGGAGAAGAATTTATAGACAAATCGTTCGTAATATTTCGTGCGTTAGCAGACTGCAAAGTGTGTATTTCTGAATGCCCCCTTTAACTTCACTCCAAATCATTCATAACCCCGAGCAAGGCCGGGTACAATAGGTTTTTAAGATTTTTCTAACCTCAAATAATATAATTCTAATTTCTCATGACGATAACACCATGGTTTCCCGTACTTTGGAACGGGCCCGCACAAATTGACGTCAGACAAAATGATTTCGCTCGGTGTATTTAGCATGTGTTTAAAGTAAATAAACAAATAATGGTAATGGAATAAATTACGTTCATGCTGTAAAAGAAATTACTGTAAGGAAAATACGAAAATTGCGTGAAACATTGTTTAAAATGTGCAATAATTTTTCTTTTGACGAATGATCACCTTTGCTAAATATATATATTAGTGTAATATTTAATTCTCGAATTAAATGTTTGAAGTTGTGCTAAGTACATTCATTTTATAGTTACGTGTGGTAGCTGACCAAATCCACGTAATAATATTTGTAAATTAACAAGTCGCACCTTTTGGTATTTTATTTATTTACCATTAAATTAACTTAAAATAGAAAACAGGTATATTGGTTATATGTATTCTAATATGAACATAATATCTATATAGAATTAAGAATTACGTTAATTATTAAACTTTATAAATTACGACATCAAAAATTGTACTTTATGTATTTCGTCACTTCCATATTAAATTTCAAAACATTTTCCTCTTCTTTTATATTGTTGGGGATTTCTTGGACTTCGTGGCTCTATATAGTAATGGGTTATGCGATTTTGTTTTCTTTCGAAAGGGATGTCTCATTCCATGTCTTCTCGTAGAGTGGTTATGTCTGTGTTGATAAAAAAAAAAAAAAAAACTCGTTGAAATCACATTTATAATACCCGCTTATACGAGCAAAGGTTTTGCATTCCTTTAACAAAATAGCACAACACAAATAGACAAATGATAACACATTCCGTTTTAGAGCGCGTTTTTGTCAATTGAGAAAACAGGAGCAGATGTTATGTTCTTATGGCCGAACCGTGTTTGATCAATACTTCAAGTAGTGGAGTGAGTCCACAGAGCAAATAATATATACAGATGCGCTAACATGCAAAGGGAAAAAACCGAAATAAGGGGCAAGCTAGGCGTGTCCCCAATTTAAGTAAAACAGCAAATAAGTAAAAAGGTTTGGCTTGTTTACAAAAACTGAATGTTTCGTTTTTAGTTTGACCTTTTTTAAAAATGTTTTGTAAATTGCTTACCGCAGTCAAAATCACACGAACCAATGGTGGACAGCAGTGAACTCGATTGGTGCCAAAATGGGTGTCACGTGACCTTTGCCTCCAACCGTCGAAACGGTACTTGGGGCGAATCTATTAATTCTGACTTCAGTGATTCCATGTGCAGAACTGCTGATAGACACGCGCGATGGACGCTGAAAACTGTTATTAAAAAAATCAAAAGAAGACGCCGAAAGAAAAATAGGCACTCGCACTCGCGCACGAAACCAACACATCGCCATTATCTTGTTTGTTGTTATTTTGCTGGTTACCTGTAGGCAAAGCCACCATTAATCAATCTAAAGATTTCAACTGAAATATCAAACATATCGGTAGAGAGTGTTGTTAGTTTCTGAAATGATAATGAGTTTGGTTCCTACCTTAATTACCATTTATCCAGTCCTTACCTTCCCAAACCAAACACAACGTTTCGAAAAATGGAACACAGTGATCTGACAGTAATTGTTAGCAGTGCTCTTTTGATCGGAGAAGAAAAAACTTCTTTCGAGGAGCATGTTCGGTCTCTACATCATTCGGTACGTGTTTGGTTTTCCTTTTAAACCTTAAAACTGTCCCTTATTACAATCAACCAAAACCATCAGTATTACTGTCGTTGTTATTTACAGTCCGGAACAGAGCGCGACGATCGAGAGCATTAAATACTCGAGTGTTATCTTCTCTAGACTCGGAATAATAGAAGAGTTTGTATAAGACGACGTGTAAATGATGTGAGAAGTAGGTATGCGCCAAGACAGAGCTTTATGGAGTTCCATCATTTGTCTACTCCTGCGAGGAAATGGTGTGATGATTAGTTAGATAAATAATTGTTTTAGTATATTAGAAGTGCATAGATTAGAAGGCTATCAATCAACACTAAAAAACGGAATAATCAAGTGAAGCTGCGTAAAAAATGAAGATTGAATAGAAATGCACATTTCTAATAGAAAGTAATAAGTTAGAACTATTAATCACGGGGAAAAGCACTGAATTACCCTGCCAATGGAGACGGCCAATTTAGTGAAAACGCAAAGGTTCATTCTTGTCGGATAAACGATTCGAGCAGATAGAAACCATGACTTTAGTTGCGGAGACTTATTGCCGCCATCAATCCCAGTCAACTGGGAATCATTTGCAAGAAATTCTTTTCATCTCTCACTCTTCACCACTATCCACTCGTCTCAAGCCTCAATAGGGTTCAGATAATTTAAATCGAAAAAAGATTTTTATTTTCAACGAAGTACAAATCTTCTTTATGAGCCTTCTGAGTCAAGCTTTGTACTTGAGAC
>JAHDVE020001172.1:0-68590 GCA_022606495.2 Halesus radiatus
GTAATTCTCGACAACTACTAGACCGGTTTCTCTGAAAATAGGACAGTTTGTTCTTATTAGTGACGGGAAGCTTTAGAGAGTAGTTTGAATGAAGTCCAATATTTAAAACTGTTGCCATAACGTTTTAAAATTAGTATGAAAAACATTGAACCTGCCATGTTGTATTGAGGTTAGCCCATAGATGTACCACTCTGGTCAAAATCCCGAACAAGGCCGGGTAGGCAGAGGATAGTATTGAATAAAGCAAAACATATTTAGAATAGAGCGAAAATCTCAAGACTACTGACTTAAGTAGCTTTTAACCCTTACCACTCCTTTGTCGGGTGCCAGCCGACATCACTATTTGTACGCTACAACTCAGTTGTCGGCTGGCGGTCGACAAGATAAGACGTGCGCGCGCAGTGTATTTTCGCCCGCAAAACTTGACACGTGACCTTGTTTCTTGTGATCATTCCATAAAAAACATTTAAATTCACGTTTTAATAAGATTTTGACTGTTTTCCGTTTTTGTTTTACTATGAAATAACCTTTTTGTAACTGCCCATCAATAAATTAATATTTTGACATTATTAAAATTAGAGTTGGCTGATAACAAATATTTTAAAAATAATGGAGTGGTAAGGGTTAAGCATATAGTGCCATTGAGGTGATTTTTCACAAAAACGGCGCTATATAAATCATCCAATTATTATTATTATTAAAGAAACGCTGTGAATTGGTCGTACCAAACATGTGAAATAAAGAAACCACGCGCATTATATATATATTTCAGAACATATTTTGCAATTTTTTTTATATAGAGGGATTTTCATATTATTACTTTTTCAATTTTAAATATTTGAATTGAGATTATCTTAAGAAATAACAAACACTTTTAAGGCTTTATACTCGGAACCTGCAAACATTTTAAAAATATAAACACAATGAAAATGCTGTACTTCGAGTATGTACGCAGTTCTTTTGAGTATATATATCACATACAGAAAGGATTGAGAAATTACAAAACCGTTTTCTACGATACCTTGATCTTCTGGGCTATCGTCCTCGCTTGAGTCACGAGGAGTCAGCCGCGTTTTCGTCACTTAGCCGTAAAAATTCCGCAGACATCCTGTTTTTACAAAAAATAGCCACCCCTTTGATAGATTGCCCTGAATTACTTGAACGAATTCAATTGAGAGTGCCTAATAGACAAACCAGATAAAACCACACACTACACCTACCTCAATGCAACACTAACTCAAAACAAAACACCTTTATTCACCGCCCTTCACACATTTTTAAGATTTCATACAGTGAGTTCGGCTGATTCAACTCAGCCCCTCATAATTTCAAACCTAAAACCAATAAAAACATTCACACAATAAATAATACTCTACACAGACTAGATCCATTCCTTTCCCCTCCCTCCCATCATCGTAGCCCCATAGGCTAAGCTTGTACCTTTTTTAAAGTGAATAATTTAAATACTTAAGATAAAACCTATTTTAAGAACATTTTTAGATGTATTTACCATACGAGTACATAATTATTGTGAACCGTCGGTTTTCCAAAAAAAAAAAAAAAAAGTCGTTTAAATAGTTTGTAACATGTACCTAAAACTTTTGAATGCGGAGGCGTCAAAGGATGCCTTTAAATTCTAAATGGTTTAAATTATTTTCCTTATTTTGAATGTAATAATAATAATTATAAGAATGACAATAATAATTATAATAATGATAATAATTATTATTATTATAATAATGATAATAATTATTATTATTATAATAATGATAATAATAATAATTATTATAATAATGATAATAATAATGATAATAATAATTATTATTATAATAATGATAATAATAATAATTATTATAATAATGATAATAATAATAATACTAATTGGATGATTTGTATTTATTTATTCTTAAATTTAAAAAACAAAAACAAAAACATTAAAGTATCATCGCACTAGGACAGTCCTGTGTTGAAATGAGCGACTTTAGTAAAACAATGTACAGTATAACCCGTATTTTACGTTTTTTAAGGGACTGAAAAAAAACGTAATTGGAAGGAAAACGTACAAGGGGGATATTGATAAAAGGAACATTTAAATTTAATGTTTCTGAAAAAAAACGTTTTATTAAAAAAACAACATTCAATTTAAATTTTTATTGAAATTTTATTTTATTTTTAATTAAAATAAATCGTGTATTTTTGTTGCATTTTTGTTTTTTTTTTGTTATGTAATTCTCTTTCAAGACTATATAAACATTTAAAGGTGTCATCTTGAATATCAACAATGCTTGTAAAGTAGGTTTTTAAACCCTCGGTGAACCTCATTGCTACTTCTTTTGTTGGAATATCAACCTCTTCTTCGTCGGACAGTTCTTCAGCAGAAAAGTCTGCTGGTGTTAAATGACTGTCAACAATGACATCAACTTCCACCAAGTCTGATGTCATAACATTGGAGTCAAGGTTTACATAGTCTTCCAGGGGTTGATCTGAAATCCTTTCCCAGCCAACATCACACTGGATACTTTCTTGGGTACTGGATACGTCTTCATCCTGCTCCTTGAATATTCCAGCTTTCCGGAAACAATTCTTGATGGTAGAGTCGGTTATTTAACCCCATGCCTTAAGGCCGTTTATCCACCCAGCTAAAATTCATGTTTCCGTCAAAAACGGTTGTCGCACTCGGCGGGAGATGGCGACACTACGGTTTACTCCTGTCTCGCGAGCCAACGTATCGTACAGTGTTGTTCCAATGAAATTATTGATGAATTCTAGGTTCCAGCATTTTTACCGAATAATTTGGGTCTTGGGAATGGAAGTGCGTAAACATGAAAAGGAAAATAACCAAATATATAGTATTATGCATTTACAACGATTTATTTCATGCAAAATTTGGAATAATACCTACATTCAAAATGGAAAAGCAGGAAGGTACATTTTTTGTTGTTGTTAATTTTACAAATAGCGAAACTGAGAAGAAAGTTTTTTGATTTGATAATAAATATTTAATTAAAAAACAAATCATATGACAATATTTTTTTCTAATATTATTTTAAAAGAAAAATAATAATAACAATATTTACCGCCCTACCCATACGAACGTACGCAATACGTCTGCTATATTATCGCCCGAACGCAACAAGCCGTATCCCGTACGTTCAGAAAAAAAAGCTATACCCAAAACCCACAAAACATTCGAATACGTCATGTTTGTTCCTGCTTTATCTCGTATAGTATTTCAAAGGATAACGAATGGGTTCGGATATTTTCATCTCTCCCTTACAATTTATGTCAATTTATTTGTTGTTTTCCAAATAGAAAAACTATAATTATTTTTATAAATATTCCAAACAACAAAACGGTGTTTTTGATAGCGGATATTATCATTAAATGAAAAAACGTACATAATGTATAAAAAATAATTTTATTGTTTAAAATAAAAAAAACTAAAATTATTATTAAATGACAAGCAATTGAAGACTTAATATTTTACACTTTATTTAATTCCGCCATTTTGGATTTTGGATATGAATATTATAAATATAATAAGTGTGCTCTAAGGCAGTCATATTTTGAAACAGAGGTCGTATGTTTTTGGATAATTTGATTAATATATTCAGTTTTTGAATTAGTGGGAAAAAAATATTTTTCGCTTTCTTTTTGTATTTTAAATACGTATTTGTTTAGTTTTGGTATAATTTTAACTTAAGTTCATGAAAGAAATTAGGGCATTCACGATCAAACCAATTATCAATACGGATATTATAATAATGTTAATACTCAATACTATTATTATTCTTAGAGTTGAAGTTTCGAAAAAGGTACATATTTTTTTACTTATGTTTAGTTATGGTTTACCATCAATAGAATATACAATTATGTCCGGTGAAGCTCATCTTTGTTTTGACATATGTTATTCTAACCTCATAACTCATCAAAACCGACCGGTCATAGATTTAGAGTTTTTTTGCGGTTCAATGATCTTACTCGACTATTTAATGTTTGTTTGAACCAAAATTATTTTTAATTCAATGATGTTGTGTACCAGCAGATAGAGGGTTTACCCATGGGAGCACCAAGTAGCCCTCTGTTTGCTGACATTTTTATGGACAGCGTAGAAAATAAGATATTTCAATCCAAATCCCCTTTGTTAAAAAATGTACTTGTGTGGAAACGTTATGTCGATGATGTATTTTGCATTCGGACAGGTACAGAGCGCCAGTTAAACACTTTCCTATCACTCCTCAATTCCTTCCATAACCAAATCCAGTTCACATTAAAGATAGGTATAAATTCATGTTTAAATTTTCTAGACCTTTCTTTATCTATTATTAATAACAAAATTAGCTTCAACATTTACCGAAAATCTACGTTTACCGACACCATAATACATAATACCTCCAACCATCCTATGTCACATAAACACTCCGCTTTCCACAGCATGATTCACCGTCTAGTCACCATCCCACTATCTAATAATAATTTCTCTAATGAACTCTCTACAATTAAATTAATAGCTAATAATAACGGATACGACCATAATATAATTGACAAAATCTTATCAAAAAAACTTCGCCGTATTTCAACAAATAAATATATCTATAATGATCTACAATCTAATAATAATAATAACTTAACTCCCAAATGGCGCAGAATTTTGTATATTAGTGAATTTTCTTCCTTGTGCACATCAAAACTCCCATCAGAAATAAAACCAGCTTTTTATAACAATAATAATTTAGGCAAACTTTTAATTAATTGTAAAGACAAAGAAGATACATTAAGCCATTCTGGCATCTATAAACTTAATTGTAACGATTGCCCGGCAATTTATATAGGGAAAACCGCGAGAAACGTAAACATTAGAGGCAAAGAACATATTAGATGCTTAACAAGTATAGGTTTTTCAGAATTCGCCGAACATTTAATTAATACTAACCATGATTTTGATAAAAGTGCAGGAGTACAATTAATACATAAAAATAGTAGTAGGCTTGCGCCTTAATAACTTAGAAGCATTAGAAATATCAAAATCAAATAAAAATAATATATGCCAAATTTTAAATAAACAATTAGATTTAACCCAAAGTCCGATTTTAAGGATGTTCCCTTTCTTCCCCTCCCCTCCCCCTACCTCTCTATCTACCGCACTACCCCCCCTCTGTGATGCTCTGTCCTGTTCTACCCTATCGTGCTGTCTCTTTTCCTCACTTTCTGTCTCCATTATGATATCTCTGTATTTTAATTTTAGTTTATATATGTACATTCCTGAAGAAGGTTGAGTCCAACCGAAACCGGTCGAATGCATAAATATGTATAAAAATAAAGTGGCTTAAAACAATTTTTTTTTTATTTAAATTATAATGTCAAGCCACAAAGTGATTGCTTCCTTCGATAAATTATTATTGTTTTCTTTAGTTATGGTTTATTCTGGAACTATTATATCGACAATTTTTTTTAAAGCTTCATACCATCTGTTCAAGTTTTTATTATACGGATTCCATTTAATTTTTGCATTCCAGTTTATAGTTTGTGAGGCCCGAATGTAATTTTGATTTTTTTTATGTTATTGTTTGTGTTTCTTTATTGGGGTTATCTTTTTAGTTTCATTTGTTGAATTGAAATAATATTATGGTCGGTAATTTTTCGATTATCTAATACATTCACATTTAAATTGAATTTATTTGAGATAACTAGATCAATTAATGTTTTAGAGGTATTAGTAATTTATGTAAAATCCCTAACTAATTTTTTCATCTTGTAGATTTTCTGTGCACCATCTTTGAAAATATGTTAAAAAGTCGCACTTACTTGTGTTTGGCGATCTTTAAATAGCAGTAAAGTGTATACACCTTTCTTGATTTCCCGATTTAATGGTAATGATTCGATGTACCTTCATATGGAACATTACCATTTAATAGAATCGTCACTCCTCCTGTATGTCTACTATGCGAGTCGCAACGGATGGTATTATAATCTCCAAATTTAATTTCACCATTCTGGATATCTCCAGTGACATGGATTTCAATCAACATAATCATAAAAGGTTTCTTATCTTCTGAAAATATGTTCATCTCTTCTGTATGTGTGAGTATAGTTTTAGCTCCAATCACCGATTACATATGACTTTTTTTTATTCTTTTTATGTGACTATTTTAATCATTGAAAATAACGAAAATATGAATCAAAAGAAGGCACAGAAAATGAAAAAATACGGTCGCGACTGAGACTCGAATTTAAAACCTCTAGTCTATCCGAGACCTTGTTGAATTCCGTCATTTCTGTCAATCTCATACTTTCTATTCGGCGTTTTTTTATTACTCGTACTCGGCCGAATAACTCGGTTTAAAAGACGAGTATACTCGGTTTAACTAAAGTAATATAATATTTTGGGAAATATAATGAAAACAGGAGGATTAAAAAGTTGTGTTTATTAAAATTGAATTTAAACTATTAATATTTAAAATTTAGCAAAGGCAAGTTGTGATGTAAGAATACAAGACTCTCCGCACGTTCTGGTAACAGCCTTTTCCTTTTTTCTTCATAGACGTTACCTGCTCTGAAAATAAACGCTCGCTATACACAGTGCTTGCAGGTGAACATAAAAACACTCTTGCTAAATGCGCTATCTCTGGATATCTTTTTTTATGTCTTGCCCACCACTCGAAAGGACTCTTATCTTTTGACAACAATCCTTCGTTTACATATCGATCCAATTCTAGAGCGATGGGGCTTTTAGGATCGTCGCGCTCCGGTGGCTGGGTAGAAGCAAGTTGTTCAAAGCAATTCGAAAATGATGCATGAACATCTTGGTATTGTCTTAATTGCTTAAGGTTAGAATTAGATTCGGTTTTTTCACTGATTCTGGCACTCTCCGTAACGTCGCTTCTTTCAATGGATTATAAAAATAGGATCTTCCTGATCAATTCCAAACAGTAATATTTATCACCCTCTAAGCCTTGGAAGCGATCCTGAACTTCATCTTTAAGCTTTTGTTGCATATCCGCTATGTTTGGGCAGATTTCACCAACTTCAGGTTTTTTTATAAATATTTTAAAAGAGCATTAGTGTGGGGTATTACTTCTGAAATTGGTGGGAATATTGAGCTGGGAATTTTGGTGATTTCTTCTAACGGTTTGAGTAACGTTACACACTCTCTGACGTTCCGTCAACTGTTGAAGTTTGGCTATACTCGGATTGTCTGATATACGAGTATATTGTGAAATTGCCCTTTTTTGCTCTACCAATCTTTCAATCATATAATATGTGCTGTTCCATCTCGTGGTAACGTCCTGCACGAGTTTGTGTACAGGCAGCTCAAGTTATTTTTGTATTATATCCACCTTTCCTTTCGCTAAAGCAGAAAGATTGAAGTGGCCTACAATTCCTCAAGCTAAGGCAATAACGTCTTTTACATTTTGAACTTTCAGAGAAGCTTTTATGGCCAATCGCAGTTTATGTGTGTAGCATCCTTTGCCGATAAATGGACTGCCATTAATAGCTTTGACTACATTCGGTCCATTGTCTCTCAAAATAACATGAATAACAGTATCAATTTCCCAGCTCACAGATAAGTCTGACAGCACTAATCAAATGTTGTCAACTGTGTGGTGTCCTCTAAAATGCTGCAGTGAGCAGTGTGGCTTAGAAAACCAAGCAAGTCGTTTATGCAGGTCCAAATATCAGTGGTTATTGATACAGCTTTAACGTTTGCAATTTCCGCTCTAATTATACTTTTCAAATTGTTGTAAACTTCTGGTATGGCAACTTCGCTGATATACTTTCTTCCGGGGATTTGATATTTCGGCTTTAAGACGTTTATTAATCTTGGAAACCCATTATCTTCCACTATGGAAATTGGTTGGTTGTCAATAGCAATAGCATTTCGGCGACAGCTTTGTGGATTTCTTTAGCCGGCAAATCATTTATGTCCCACTTTGCCGAAAATGACTCCTGAAGGCTTTGTTGCACCTTTGTTGTATTCGATTCCGACGACGAAGTTGAAGCAGCGGCCTCGCGATTTTGGGATGTTCCGAATTGAGGTTCATTTTGTAAATCTTTTGACTCTTCTTTGTGTTTAATTTGTATATGATTTAACATCGCCGTCTTAGAATCATTACGTCCAACGCCACTTCGTGAAATCAAAGAATTGCACAAGGACCATTTCACTTTGTTTTTATCTTCTTCAATCTCGTCGTTAAATTACCAAATTCGCGATCTTTTGCGTGAACTGATATTATTTTTTACTCTTCATATATTCCTGAGGATGACAGAATTGCTGTCGAAATATGTAGAAGTATTTATACATTTTATTAAAAGTGTTGTATACAAAGTATATTTTTAATTATTTAGTTTTTAAATTCGTAGGGCAACTTGTTAAATATAAATGGTACAATGTATTTTTAATTAATTGCTCAAATTTTACTGTAAGTTTAATAGTTTAAGATAAAGAATTGGAGCAGGCGTAAAGTGAAATGAGAGTATTATCTTGACTAAATATTATGTAACGAAATTTTCTACAAACTGAACATGTCAATAAAACAATTATAATCGAAATACTACTTTATATTCATAAATATAAAAAAACAAGAAACAACAGCAATTACACATATACAGCGCCCTTGAGGTGAGTTTTCACAAAAACGGCGCTATACAAATCATAGAATTATTATTATTTTTTTATTTATTATTATTATTATTATTATTATTATTATTATTATTATTATTATTATTAATATTATTATTATTATTTTTATTTTTATTATTTTTATTATTTTTACTATTTTTATTATTATTATTAGTATTAGAGTATTATTATTATTATTATTATTATTGTTGTAATTATTATTATTATTATTACTATTATTATTATTATTATTATTATTACTATTATTATTATTATTATTATTATTACTATTATTATTATTATTTATTTTATTTTTATTATTATTATTATTATTATTATTATTATTATTATTATTATTATTATTATTATTATTATTATCATTATCATTACTATTATTATTATTATTAGCAATACTAGATATCAGGGTCAAAAAAATATCCAACAAAGAACCACAAACACAACACCAAAAACATATCCAACAAAGAACCACAAACACAACACCAAAAACATATCCAACAAAGAACCACAAACACAACACCAAAAACATATCCAACAAAGAACCACAAACACAACACCAAAAAATTATCCAACAAAGAATTATTATATTATGATGCTAAGCAAAATATAAACAACAATATTTCACTCTTCTTTAAAAATTACAACAAGAATAATAAATTTTAAAATCAAATAAAACGCTGGATTCGTTACGTATTGAGATTGGAAATATAAAATATATTTAAATCAAATACAGACCAACACCGAAACCGGCACTTAAAACACCCCACCTTACTATTAATTATTTTTTTAGCAATCACATCAATTTAATGTAATTTAATTTCCTTTACATAAATCCTCGGCGCGGGGAAATCCCAGTGAGGATATTATTATTTGTTATTTTGTTATAAAAAAAAAAGATTTTTTTTTTGTATAAAAAAAAATGGTTTTTAATACTTAATTATATTTATATACAAAGGATGTTTAACAAAAGATAAGGCAACAAAGTTTATTGTGCTAACAGTGGCTAAGTAGAGATATTTTATTAGAAAAAAAAACAAAATAAGTAGGAATGGGGGAGAGGAAGAGGAAGATCAGATCGGGACAGGAGATGCTCTCAATAAATTTTATACTCGTGCATCAATTTGTGGTCGCACGTATTACATCGATATTTTGAAATGGTATTGTGAAGAATATCGATATTATGAAATTGTGCCTTATATTGCGCACAAATAGGGGGAACTGGGGAATTTATCCTAAGATTGGTCCTGCATGCGGCCAAATAAAAACAAAACGGTTTGTCGGGTTGGTCTTGATAGTATAAGTTAATGAGCTCTGATGAGACGAGACTATTATTCATTATTTTAAATAACATTATTTGATCAAATATTAAGCGGCGCTTAAAACATTATTATTATTTATATGCTGAAATTCATTAATTTTTTTAAACATCTCTACATAATACAGACACAAAAAGAAACAGAAACAAAGTCAGAAATACGAAAAAGGAGAGATTTACAAACATAATTGAATTGGGAAGAGTATGTATGAACTCGTTGTCGATGCAACCCGCTCTGACGTTTAACACTGGTGGTGCGGGGAGAATCAATACTGAACATTAAACAGCTACCTACCTAATATTATTCATGAACACAAGAACCCTCCATATAATTATTCAACTGTTAACAAGCGTGGTAGTCTGTTCTAGAAACTTGTTGCTTTCCGTGTAATTTGTGGTGTGTATTACAAACAAGACACCGTTGACGTGAGGTTTTGCTGTCGACGCATTGGAACTAGAAACGTGTTGCTTTCCGAGTAATTTATGGTTTCTATTACAAACAAGACACCGTTGACGTGAGGTTTTGCTGTCGACGCATTGGAACTAGAAACGTGTTGCTTTCCGAGTAATTTATGGTTTCTATTACAAACAAGACACCGTTGACGTGAGGTTTTGCTGTCGACGCATTGGAACTAGAAACGTGTTGCTTTCCGAGTAATTTATGGTTTCTATTACAAACAAGACACCGTTGACGTGAGGTTTTGCTGTCGACGCATTGGAACTAGAAACGTGTTGGTTTCCGTATAATTTATGACGGTGTCAGTAGTTTACATGGTAGGTTTGTTTTATTAATTACATTGGATTTAAATCATTACTAAATAACTTAGTCATGTCTTCAATAACACAAACTCTCTTTAATTAAATAAAAGATACTTTTTAAACTCTATTCCACTTTTATTTTTGACCAACCTATGACGGCTATCTTCAGACTGGTACAATTTTTCTTAAACTATGGGGTACATACAATTTTGGGTGTCAGGGGTAACAAACCATGATTTTACTTAGATTATATATTTCAGTATTATTATGGCACGATTTTATAAAACTCGACTTATTTGGTATTTTGAATTTATTCATAATATTGCTTTATAAATCAATCTTGTTTAAAAAATCATTAAGACAGGTTACAGGTGTTTTTATTGTGAAGATTTATATTATTTACATAATAAAAGGTTGGTGATCACTAATCAATGATGAGTTTATTCTAGGATTTGTCATGTTAGTTGCAATACAACAAGAATTTCAATAATTGGGTTACTACTTACTATCACCATTGTGGTATACTTGCGGTGGTTTCATTTAACACTTATCTATGTCTAGTGTACGCTTCGGAAAATAATTACGTCACAGGCTGAAACCGGTCACCGTCAAAAGTAAAATACTTTATTTAATCGTTGTATCGGCATTCCACCTCCACCATGTATTAACAGTTGCTAAAATAGATATATTACAAATTCTCTTCGTTTAATTTCACAAATTCACAAATTAATTTTGTTACCTACCTTTTTTGTTTCTTGATTTTGTTTGAATTTCTATTTTCTGAAATTTAAATGATTTTCATATTATTTTTTTTGTTTACATTGATACCCATTTATTTAACTCTCTCGACACTTATAGTATCCTGACGGGGGAACCGTTGGTTTTGAAGCATGTAGATATTTATTTATTAAATATAGGTTTGAAGAAAACAAAAAATTGATTAATTAATACAGGCTTTTTTGACGGCCTCCGTGGTCGAGGGGTAAAGCTCTCTACTACGAATCCGAAGGTCGCGGGATCAAATCCCGGCGTGCTCGAGTAAATTTGATTTAATTAATTTGTGCTGTTTCACAATTAATTGATTTAAAAATAATATATAGTATATTTGCCTACGTTCCAGAGTGGAAGATACTCTCAGTATCGCCCTGGTGAAAGACCACCATTCAGAATTGAAAAGTTGCTTGAAATGGCTTTTATTCGTGTTTGGTGACCAGATCTGAATAGCCAGGTATTTCCCCACCTTACTCTTCCCCCTCTCCTTCCCTCCCCAATCCCTTCATCCTCACAACATTCCCCAATAGGGGATGCCATAGTCTCACTGGCTCCAGACGGTTGGGAGCAGTTGGGACTCTTGGGCGGTATTCATATAAAAAATAAAAAAGGTTTCGTATTTACTACAAGACTTCTCGAGATGTTAGAATGTGTTTTTACGATGTTCGAGTTACTTTATTTTTACATTTTTTACCTTAGTGATCGGGCAAAAATCAGCAAGTGCCGCTATCACCTAAAACACAGTATGCAATATTTTGAAATAAAATAAAGAAACGTCCAACAATGTCAATAGGCAGCCCGCTCACTGGGTACAAAAGATTATCTCCTCATTTATTTTTATTTTAATAGTAACTCCACGGGAGGCCCTGAGGGAAATAATTTCCATCAAGGATCTTATATATATCATCTTTGGGAATGCTGTGTGGAGGGTCTTTTAGAGGATAGGAAAGGGTGAACCTGGGCCTTGAAGAAACCCATGTTGTAGAAAGGAGGAAACACAGAGACCAGCAGATTATTCCACAGCCGAGCTATTGAACACAAGAATGATTCATAGAAGCGACACGTTCTTATGTGGCAAATGTCAACCGTGTACAAGTGTTGGGCGTGCATTTAACATGTTTCCCGAATATGCACCGATGCCGAAGGGATCAATGACGCTAGTTCCTCATAGCATATTTCATTGAAATACGTGAATCTATGAAACGAACCGCCCGTTCCTGCACAGAGTCTTAAGGGTATTTTTCAGATATTTTAGGACTCCCGATTAGAGGGGGCTGCCAAATTCTACAGTGGAGCGCACTTGCAATTTGTACAGGGTCAGCAGTTGTGTACTATCTGCGGGCTCTGTACAATACGCCCAGCTTCTGAGAAGCTAACTTTACACTGCCTTCGATGGATCCCCCATTGCTGAGCTGGTCACTTATGGTTACATCAACCATATCGAGGGCCTGTTGTAGATTGTCATTTCGATCCCTTTTAGCCGCAATCAGATATGATTGGATATTTGAAACATTAAATTCGACGAGATTATTCTTACCCCAATAGGAAACCCTATTATTCATGCGCCTCTAACTCTTTATGGACACGGGAAGAGATAGAAATATTCCTTAGCACTGTATCCAAAAACTTTACAAATACGATATATTATATAATGATTTTAATGTTTGTGAGCCATTGTTTTATGCCTGCCTTATTTTTTTTCTTATCACTTCTCCTTTTTTGTGAGAATACCGCGCAAGTGTCACAAATTTCTGCGGGCCAACATAGCGAGTCCATGGCATCCCCTACTGGAGGATGATTTGACGCTGACGGGAATGGGCAGGGGGATGAGGTGGGTTTTCTGATTATTTAGACCTAGCCATCGAACACGGTTAAAGTCATTTCAATGAACTTTTCAATTATTTATTTATTTATTTGTATAAAAATCAAACAGCTTTTAATAAAAATTTATATACAAAGAAAGTTTAATAAAAGGTGAACCATCAAGGTTTCTTGTACTAACAGTGGTTAAGTACAGATGTTTTATTAGAAAAAATAACTAAATAAAAAGGAAGGGGGGAGAGAAAGAGGAAGATAGGATCTATCTCGGTACATTTTATGGCCATTATTCAAAATTTAAAATAACAAGATTTGATGAAATATTAAGCATCGAGTTTGATGCGCGATGAAATTAATTATGGAATTTTAAGAATGATGGTCTTTCACAAAATAATCATATATAATTATTCCAGTATTCTGTTACCATCAGGATAATATTCACCCTGTAGGCTGCAATCCAAATCTTCTCAATTCATATTAGTCGCCATGGTTTCGGGGTTCGGTTACCATCGGGGAAATATTCACCCTGCAGGCTGCAGCCAGGAACTTCTGAATTCATATTAGTCGCCATGGTTTCGGGGTTCGGTTACCATCGGGGAAATATTCACTCTGCAGGCTGCAGCCAGGAACTTCTGCATTTGTATTAATCGCGTTTTCGAAGACGGGAGATACGTTAAGAAACCATGTGTAGTTTATAAATGATTAACTTTTCTGTTTTTTTTCGGTGCAGGTAAAAGAGTGTGGCTGGAGATCACAGAGCACTCGCTGGGCGCGGGCTCTGCCCTCGAGGTCTCCATCGGCACGGGGGCTCCTCTGCGCCCCTTCTCGGTGCCCGAGCAACTGGCGGATGGGGCCTTCCTCTCGCTGGGAGAGGCGCTCGCCCTGAGGCTGCGCACGGGAGACCACCCCGAGGGCAAGGGCTTCACGGCTGTCTATAAGATTGGTAAGCATATCATATCTTCATAGGATTATGATAATTAGACCCAATGAACCGTTGTAGTTCGCGTTGCTGAACTGGATTAATAAAACGCATTTACAAAAGTTAAGTGACTTTCAATTCAAAACAGCACCATGTTGATAATCACACCTGTCGGGAACTTGTCCCCGTGGAATTCCTTCCACTGAGACCGGATGGTTATTTTAAAATAATTTGTTTATTTAATTATGTGCCCATCTGGGATTTTACATGGATTTCAGAACATAATATAAAGAGCAATCGAAAAATACAACTACGTGTAGATTCTAAACCATATTGTAATGAACAATCTTTTTCAAAGGTTTAACAGTGACATAAAATAGAAAACCAAAACAATATTATAACACTAACGCTAATTCAATAGGATTCATCAAAGTGCTGGTATAGATGACGCTTTACTGTATAAATGGAGTCAGAAAATACATCAACAACACCTCCAAACCTATTGCCCAGATCATGTATCCTATTGGTGAATGAATAAGACTGATAGTTGATTACTTAGTCAATAATATATAAGAAAAATTCTTACCAGAAGAGTTTCTTGACCCAGAGGGTATCAACTACTGTAGCAGACATACTTACAGACTAGCTCGTGACAGATCAACCCGTTTATAAACCGCTAATATGCCCACTCAAAATATTTTGTTGGATCCATTGAGAGAAACGCTGAAAAATACTAACAAACTTGCCAACAGACCCACTGAGAGGCCCACTAGCACTCAGTGGACCTACTAACATGCCCAATTAAAATATTCTGTCAGATCCATTGACCTAGAACACCGATTATGAACATGTGTCCAAAAATAACCACTAACGGCCGTTCTTCCCAACCCTGCTGAGCAACTGTTAAGCCGAAATTTGACTCAACGTTGTTCAAATGCACAAATATGCTCTTTCCAACGAAACTCTCTACCAAATTTACGATAAATTTAGTATATCGGTTTTTGTGGATTCAATTTCGCTCAACAGAATACTAGTTATAAAAAGTATCAACGGGTGAACAAATGTCACTGATATGGCAAACGCCATTATTGTTCGATCTATTTATCGCGATTCAAATATTGAATGACAAGAGATTTATTTCCGTTTTCGAATGTCAAAACATGTTTTAAATAAAACTGGAGAAAACCTAACTTATGTTACTTTTTATAATCTACATTTTGTTTTGTTTTCCACAAAAAAAAGTCAAATATACGTCTATGAAAGTGCGTGGGCACTATTTTATGTTCCATGAAAGTGGGCGGACATTTTTTTATAGTCTACGAAAGTGGGCGGGCACCTCCATAGACAATGAAGGATTAAAAAATGCTTGGAAACAGGCAAACAAAGCGAATGCTCAACAAAACGCCTGACTGATCGGTACTTCAGATTGATCATCCGAAGAGTTGGAAAAATCCACCGTAACTAATTTTCTAAGAACCTCAGGACCAATCTGCTAACAGTCCCAACTACTAGAAGACCCGTTATAAGGAAGTGCTACCCTAAGCGCTGACAAACCTACGTAAAAACCGGCAGATTTAAGACAAAATGAGTGATCAGTACATAACTCATCGAATAGTAAGAATTAAATATAAATTTTTAAGATTTATTAACCTCAGACTAATATTACCATTATCTTCTTTACGAGTATAAAAAAATATTAATTCCATTATTGAGAGATACGTAATATATCAACATGTCTTATTTGTTTTAGAATTTAATGTAAATCAAATTCAATAATGTTATTATTTAGTTCTGCGAGTATACTCAGTTTTTATTATTGTGACAACTCCACCACTGTATCACAATAATTGTGACAGTGTACAGAATGTAGGTAATAGTTATTGTAAAGATATTTCTGACATATTTAACACATAAATATCAATATATCGACATGTCTTATTTGTTAAATTAAATTCAATAGTGTTGTTATTTAGTTCTACGAGTATTTTTAGTTTTTATTATTGTGACAGCTGTTTTGAAATTAAATGGAGTTCTACGAATTGAACACAAAAACAATTAATGTCTTATGTGAATTTATATCAGCAAGTAGAAGAACTGATCTATCACTTCTAATTTTAAAACGTTCAATTCGTGGTAGCCAGTAAGTTACTGTTAATTAAACCTGTGAATAATGGCTTGGACTCGCCAGAGCTCACTAACTATATAAACATTCACATACCTCTTTTCTGTCAAGCCCCATATAAAATTGCCTCCTTTCCATTCAACACCTCATCTCTTCCAAGTTAGAGTCTGAATTCAACTTCAATATTAGGATAAATTCTCCAATTCCCCGTATTTGCGCGCAATATAACGCACAATTTCACAGTATCGACATTCTTCACAATACCCTTTCAAAATATCGAACCGAAGTAATAGGTAAGAACACGAATTGATGAGCGATTATAAAATGTATCGAGATCATCTCCTGTCCCGATCCTATCTTCCTCTTCCTCTCCCCCCTTCCTTCTTATTTTATTTTTCTTTATCTTGTTAACTTCATAAATATCTGCATTTAACCACTGTTATCACAAGAAACATTGTTGGCGTACCTTTTGTTAAACTTCCTCTGTATATATATTTGTATTAGAAGCTGTCTGTTTCTTACAAATAAATAAATAATTCAATAAGTTCGAAGTAGAGCTAAGTAATTTATTCAATTAGACTTGTTGATTAATTTTAAAAAACTTTATTACTTTCTTCCACTTATTAATTGTTTGGTTATATTTGTATTAGAAGCTGTCTGTTTCTTACAAATAAATAAATAATTCAATAAGTTCGAAGTAGAGCTAAGTAATTTATTCAATTAGACTTGTTGATTAATTTTAAAAAACTTTATTACTTTCTTCCACTTATTAATTGTTTGGTAAATATGCTTTCATGTCTCAGTTGAAAAACTCATCATTCTTAAAAAGGAAAAATACTTTCATATTCATAAAATTAAATAGAAAATATTTGCATATGCACAAATAAAACAGTAGATTCTACGTTCTTTGTTTGGGTCTTTTCTTTCTTAGAAAACCAAAACTAAGAACGTAACAACCTATGTTTTTATATATTAATTTTATGCAGTTGCGCTTTTGCCAAATGCTATTTCACACGTTTTTTATTGTACAATATTAATTACATAAAATGGTAACTTGTAACCGTTAAGCCACTGCAAGTAGCTTATCTACAGGAGTTTAGTTCAAATATACTACAACAATAAATAACAATCATCATACAAATGTAGCTCAGAATAAGTACAGGTGCACGAATGTTGTGATCAATGTACGCAAGTTAGAAAAGATTTTTTTAAATATGAAAACACCATAACAGTTTTGTTATAGAGATTCTAGACTCCAATTACATAATATCGATTTAAATATTATTTTTAAAATATCATTAAGTATTAAACAAATTGAGAAATTAAAAAAAAAAAACAGAATTACAGTTTTGTTACAGACTTAATACAATAGTATGTCAAGGAGATATACAATTAAGGAGACAATCATATTTGTTCAATGGACAATGTAAGAAAAAGCAAAATAGCGTAAATACAGCAGATATCTAACATTAAAATGGCGCCAATTCTTCAATATTTACGCCTTTTTTTATATAAATAAAGTAAAATATAAAGTACATTATTTTGTTTTTCCGCATATGTTTTAATTATTTTTATGAATGTAAATTTTAAAAAATATATGAATTTTTCTACTTCCAACTGGAAATATTTACCAACTGTTTTTGTGTTTAATTCGTAGAACTCCATTTAATTTATTTTGAATTTTTAATTGAATTTAAATAATATTTAATAATGTTATTATTAATTTCTGCGAGTACCGCTTATTTATTTGAGACCGGACCAGATTCACCCTATCTCGGGCATGTACTGATACAATTTAACCTAAATCCATACATTATGGAACGATGTTAATATGTACATAGGAGCACAGGCGTCAGGTGGGAATGCAGTCCTTGTTCGATCGGTATTCTAATGGTTCAGGAAAATGCTCCGAGAAACTATCGTCATTGATCCCTTCGTCACTGGTGTATGGACTATGGTCGGGAAACACGCCAAACGCGCGCCCAATATTTATACAAGGTTGACATTTGTTACATGAGAACGTGTCGCTTCTACGACTCGTTCTTGTGTTCAACAACTCGGCTGTTGAATGATCTGATGGCATCTGTATTTCTTCCCTCCTACAACCTGAGTCTCTTCAAGACCCAGGTTCACTCCTTACTTTCCTCTAAAAGACCCTCCACATAGCATCCCCAAAGGTGATATTGGTCTTGAGGGAAATTATTTTCCTCAGGGCCTCCTGTGTGGAGTTACTTTAAAAAATATTTATATAGTTCAGTTCATATTAAGTGCCATTATACAAAAATATAAGGGGGAAAGCTAGTATTGACATAGTATGGTAATGTAATATATCTAGAAAAAAATATAATAATTAAATATAAAGAGAGTGAAGAATAGTATATAAAAAAAACGATTTTTTATACCGGATAATTTGAGTATAGTACTCGTATAATAGTTAACGACTTATGAAGATATAAAAAAACAAATATTATAGAGTAAACAAATATAATCATTTAAGAAGATAATATTAACACATCCCAAATGAACCACGAAACCGAAAAACAACAGAAAATAAAAATTATGTTCGGGTAGAACTTTGCGATCATCATAAGGATAGCAGCCAATAATATGGGATTTAAAAATGGAGGATAATATTAATAAGTCTTGAACTTGAAGTATGATATCGGTGTAGATGGCATAAATTGAACTGGTCTCATTAGCTAAGTTGGTTAAGCGGTTACCTCGGGTAGGTAGAGGTCCTGGGTTCGAGTCCCAAATGCGACTGAAATCTTTTTTATTTTCTGTTATGTTTTTTGGGTTTCGTGGTTCATTTGGGATGTGTTAATATTATCTTCTTCAATGATTAAATATTACAATGAGGTTTACAAACATCAATAAGTTATAAAAAATAAATTGAATGAACAATTATATATATGTTTGATATGTTGGTTGAATGTGTATTTTTTATGTTAATTTATATTTACATTTCTGGATTACTAAATAACATGTGTATTAACTTTTAAGTTTGTTCAGTTTTGCAATTTCATTCGAGGTGCTTTAATTGTTGAAAGTGATGGAAAACCTTAAGTCTGCTGTTGTGAACAGTTGTGCACTGCTGAATTAGTATGTTTAATGTACGTACATCAGTTGAGAGCAGTCCGTGTAAATAATTCACGTTAGAAAACACTCGGGTGTTGGTGACGAAAAAAACTTTAGGCAATGATACAGAAACTAGATACGACTAGCTTTCTGTACCTACGGAAGAATGGCTACTACCCGTGGAACTGTCCTATTGGCATAGGCAGTATGCCTGTCCTAGGCATACTCAGAACTAACCTACGAGTTAGACGAGATGTGTACTTTGCTACATTTTTTCTTCAGCTTAGTTGAGGCGCTTAGAACCAGAGAGGCTTATACGCCTTTTGAGTAGTTTTGAGAAAAATGCTTTTGAAGTTTTTGAGAATTTTGTTAATCCTTTCATTTCATTAATGCATTTAGATTTCGCCGTAGCCAAACAAACTTAAGCAACAAAAAAAATTGTTATCGTATAGCATACAAATAATAAACTTTTCTTGGTTGTTGATTTATTAAAGTAACAACATAATGCGCACTGGAAACCAACGTTTCTACTGACGTTAAAAATTCAATAATATCTCTAATATTAACATTTTTTCATGCATTTCACCTCTGTTCCCATTATAGTTTAAAATACTAAAAAACTATGTTTTTTTAAAGTTATTAATTACGTTTTTATTTGAAGACAATACAAAAGTAGCTTAAATTAATTAAATAATTACTTTTTCAAAAGCTAAAGTTTAATTATACTGAAGAAACTTTAAATTAAAACAACAAAAATTATGCTCAAATTTGAAAAAATAAGGAAACTAACCTGATTTTTTCGGTTCATCGTCCGATGTCACAAACAGCTATTAGATAGGAGTAAACGCAAGCGCTGGGGTGGGACGAAAATGTCGTTTACTGCGGCGCTATCCGACGGATGAATATGAAATTTTGGATTTCTCCTCAATTTGATGGACTGATTATAAATTCAAACAAAAATCTTCAAAAAGTAAAGCTTATTAAAAAAATATAGAATTTTGTGGAGTAAGTAAGCGTTGGGGGGTCGGAGTAAATATATCGTTTACTCCGGCGCTATCCGACAGATGAATGTGAAATTTTCGATTTCTTCTCACTTTAATGGACTTAACCTGAATTCATACTAAAATCTTCAAAAAGTAAAACTTAAAAAAAGTATAATTTTGTGGAGTAAACGTAAGCATTCGTGTCGAAGTAAAAATGTCGTTTACTCCGACGCTATCCGACGGATGAATGCGAAATTTTGGAATTCTTCTCACTTTGAGGGTCTCATCAAGAATCCATACAAAAATCTTCAAAAAGTAAAACTTAAAAAAAAAGTATAATTTTGTGGAGTTAACGTAAGCGTTCGTGTCGAAGTAAAAATGTGGTTTACTCCGACGCGAAATTTTGGAATTCTTCTCATTTTGAGGGTCTTATCAAGAATCCATACAAAAATCTTCAATAAGTAAAACTTAAAAAAAATATATAATTTTGTGGAGTAAACGTAAGCGTTCGTGTCGAAGTAAAAATGTCGTTTACTCCGACGCTATCAGACGGATGAATGCGAAATTTTGGAATTCTTCTCATTTTGAGGGTCTTATCCAGAATCCATACAAAAATCTTCAATAAGTAAAACTTAAAAAAAATATATAATTTTGTGGAGTAAACGTAAGCGTTCGTGTCGAAGTAAAAATGTCGTTTACTCCGACGCTATCCGACGGATGAATGCGAAATTTTGGAATTCTTCTTACTTTGAGGGTCTTATCAAGAATCCATACAAAAATCTTCAAAATATAAAAAATATAAAATGTTGAATTTTGTAGGGTAAACGTAAGCGTTGGGGTGGGACGAAAATGTCGTTTACTGCGGCGCTATACGACGGATGAATGCGAAATTTTGGAATTCTTCTCACTTTTAGGGTTTTATCAAGAATCCATACAAAAATCATCAAAAATAAAACTTTTTAAAAAAATGTAGAATTTTGTGGGGTAAACGTAAGCGTTTGGGTGGGACTAAAATGTCGTTTACTGCTGCGCTATCCGACGGATGAATGCGAAATTTTGGAATTCTTCTCACTTTGAGGGTCTTATAAAGAATCCATACAAAACTCTTCTAAAAGTAAAACTTAAAAAAAAAGTATAATTTTGTGGAGTAAACATAAGCGTTCGTGTCGAAGTAAAAATGTGGTTTACTCCGACGCTATCCGACGCATGAATGCGAAATTTTGGAATTCTTCTCACTTTTAGGGTCTTATCAAGAATCCATACAAAACTCTTCTAAAAGTAAAACTTAAAAAAAAAGTATAATTTTGTGGAGTAAACATAAGCGTTCGTGTCGAAGTAAAAATGTGGTTTACTCCGACGCTTTCCGACGGAAGAATGCGAAATTTTGGAATTCTTCTCATTTTGAGGGTCTTATCAAGAATCCATACAAAAATCTTCAAAATGTAAAACCTAAAAAAAAGTATAATTTTGTGGAGTAAACGTAAGCGTTCGTGTCGAAGTAAAAATGTGGTTTACTCCGACGCTTTCCGACGAAAGAATGCGAAATTTTGGAATTCTTCTCACTTTGAGGGTCTTATCAAGAATCCATACAAAAATCTTCAAAATATAAAAAATATAAAATGTTGAATTTTGTAGGGTAAACGTAAGCGTTGGGGTGGGACGAAAATGTCGTTTAATGCGGCGCTATCCGACGGATGAATGCGAAATTTTGGAATTCTTCTGACTTTTAGGGTCTTATCAAGAATCCATACAAAAATCATCAAAAATAAAACTTTTTAAAAAAATGTAGAATTTTGTGGGGTAAACGTAAGCGTTCGTGTAGAAGTAAAAATGTGGTTTACTCCGACGCTTTCCGACGGAAGAATGCGTAATTTTGGAATTCTTCTCACTTTGAGGGTCTTATCAAGAATCCATACAAAAATCTTCAAAATATAAAATGTTGAATTTTGTAGGGTAAACGTAAGCGTTGGGGTGGGACGAAAATGTCGTTTAATGCGGCACTATCCGACGGATGAATGCGAAATTTTGGAATTCTTCTCACTTTTAGGGTTTTATCAAGAATCCATACAAAAATCATCAAAAATAAAACTTTTTAAAAAAATGTAGAATTTTGTGGGGTAAACGTAAGCGTTTGGGTGGGACTAAAATGTCGTTTACTGCTGCGCTATCCGACGGATGAATGCGAAATTTTGGAATTCTTCTCACTTTGAGGGTCTTATAAAGAATCCATACAAAACTCTTCTAAAAGTAAAACTTAAAAAAAAAGTATAATTTTGTGGAGTAAACATAAGCGTTCGTGTCGAAGTAAAAATGTGGTTTACTCCGACGCTATCCGACGCATGAATGCGAAATTTTGGAATTCTTCTCACTTTTAGGGTCTTATCAAGAATCGATACAAAACTCTTCTAAAAGTAAAACTTAAAAAAAAAGTATAATTTTGTGGAGTAAACATAAGCGTTCGTGTGGAAGTAAAAATGTGGTTTACTCCGACGCTTTCCGACGGAAGAATGCGAAATTTTGGAATTCTTCTCATTTTGAGGGTCTTATCAAGAATCCATACAAAAATCTTCAAAAAAAACCCTAAAAAAAGTATAATTTTGTGGAGTAAACGGCGTTCGTGTCGAGCAAAAATGTGGTTTACTCCGACGGAAGAATGCGTAATTTTTCTCACTTTGAGGTCTTATCAAGAATCCATACAAAATCATCAAAAATAAAACTTTTTAAAAAAATGTAGAATTTTGTGGGGTAAACGTAAGCGTTTGGGTGGGACTAAAATGTCGTTTACTGCTGCGCTATCCGACGGATGAATGCGAAATTTTGGAATTCTTCTCACTTTGAGGGTCTTATAAAGAATCCATACAAAACTCTTCTAAAAGTAAAACTTAAAAAAAAAGTATAATTTTGTGGAGTAAACGTAAGCGTTCGTGTCGACGTAAAAATGTCGTTTACTCCGACGCTATCCGACGGAAGAATGCGAAATTTTGGAATTCTTCTCACTTTGAGGGTCTTATCAAGAATCCATACAAAAATCTTCAAAATATAAAAAATATAAAATGTTGAATTTTGTAGGGTAAACGTAAGCGTTGGGGTGGGACGAAAATGTCGTTTAATGCTTCGCTATCCGACGGATGAATGCGAAATTTTGGAATTCTTCTCACTTTTAGGTTCTTATCAAGAATCCATACAAAAATCATCAAAAATAAAACTTTTAAAAAAAATGTAGAATTTTGTGGGGTAAACGTAAGCGTTCGTGTCGAAGTAAAAATGTGGTTTACTCCGACGGAAGAATGCGTAATTTTAGAATTCTTCTCACTTTGAGGGTCTTATCAAGAATCCATACAAAAATCTTCAAAATATAAAAAATATAAAATGTTGAATTTTGTAGGGTAAACGTAAGCGTTGGGGTGGGACGAAAATGTCGTTTAATGCGGCGCTATCCGACGGATGAATGCGAAATTTTGGAATTCTTCTCACTTTTAGGGTTTTATCAAGAATCCATACAAAAATCATCAAAAATAAAACTTTTTAAAAAAATGTAGAATTTTGTGGGGTAAACGTAAGCGTTTGGGTGGGACTAAAATGTCGTTTACTGCTGCGCTATCCGACGGATGAATGCGAAATTTTGGAATTCTTCTCACTTTGAGGGTCTTATAAAGAATCCATACAAAACTCTTCTAAAAGTAAAACTTAAAAAAAAAGTATAATTTTGTGGAGTAAACATAAGCGTTGGTGTCGAAGTAAAAATATGGTTTACTCCGACGCTTTCCGACGGAAGAATGCGAAATTTTGGAATTCTTCTCACTTTGAGGGTCTTATCAAGAATCCATACAAAAATTTTCAAAAAGTAAAACTTAAAAAAAAGTATAATTTTGTGGAGTAAACGTAAGCGTTCGTGTCGAAGTAAAAATGTCGTTTTCTCCGACGCTATCTGACGGATGAATGCGAAATTTTGGAATTCTTCTCACTTTGAGGGTCTTATCAAGAATCCATACAAAAATCATCAAAAATAAAACTTTTTAAAAAAATGTAGAATTTTGTCGGGTAAACGTATGCGTTGGGGTGGGACGAAAATGTCGTTTACTGCTGCGCTATCCGACGGATGAATGCGAAATTTTGGAATTCCCTTTTCTCACTTTGAGGGTCTTATCAAGAATCCATACAAAAATCTTCAAAATATAAAAAAATATAAAATGCTGAATTTTAGGGTAAACGTAAGCGTTGGGGTGGGACGAAAATGTCGTTTAATGCTTCGCTATCCGACGGATGAATGCGAAATTTTGGAATTCTTCTCACTTTTAGGTTCTTATCAAGAATCCATACAAAAATCATCAAAAATAAAACTTTTTAAAAAAATGTAGAATTTTGTCGGGTAAACGTATGCGTTGGGGTGGGACGAAAATGTCGTTTACTGCTGCGCTATCCGACGGATGAATGCGAAATTTTGGAATTCTTCTCACTTTGAGGGTCTTATCAAGAATCCATACAAAAATCTTCAAAATATAAAAAATATAAAATGTTGAATTTTGTAGGGTAAACGTAAGCGTTGGGGTGGGACGAAAATGTCGTTTACTGCGGCGCTATCCGACGGATGAATGCGAAATTTTGGAATTCTTCTCACTTTGAGGGTCTTATAAAGAATCCATACAAAACTCTTCTAAAAGTAAAACTTAAAAAAAAAGTATAATTTTGTGGAGTAAACATAAGCGTTGGTGTCGAAGTAAAAATATGGTTTACTCCGACGCTTTCCGACGGAAGAATGCGAAATTTTGGAATTCTTCTCACTTTGAGGGTCTTATCAAGAATCCATACAAAAATTTTCAAAAAGTAAAACTTAAAAAAAAGTATAATTTTGTGGAGTAAACGTAAGCGTTCGTGTCGAAGTAAAAATGTCGTTTTCTCCGACGCTATCTGACGGATGAATGCGAAATTTTGGAATTCTTCTCACTTTGAGGGTCTTATCAAGAATCCATACAAAAATCATCAAAAATAAAACTTTTTAAAAAAATGTAGAATTTTGTCGGGTAAACGTATGCGTTGGGTGGGACGAAAATGTCGTTTACTGCTGCGCTATCCGACGGATGAATGCGAAATTTTGGAATTCTTCTCACTTTGAGAGTCTTATCAAGAATCCATACAAAAATCTTCAAAAAGTAAAACTTAAAAAAAAAGTATAATTTTGTGGAGTAAACGTAAGCGTTCGTTTCGAAGTAAAAATGTTGTTTTTTCCGACGTTTTTCGACGGAAGAATGCGAAAATTTGGAATTCTTCTCACTTTGAGGGTCTTATCAAGAATCCATACAAAAATCATCAAAAATTAAACTTGTTAAAAAAATGTAGAATTTTGTGGGGTAAACGTAAGCTTTGGGGTGGGACGAAAATGTCGTTGACTGCTGCGCTATCCGACGGATGAATGCGAAATTTTGGAATTCTTCCACTTTGAAGGTCTTATCAAGAATCCATACAAAAATCTTCAAAATGTAAAACTTAAAAAAAAAGTATAATTTTGCGGGGTAAACGAAAGCGTTGGGGTGGGACGAAAATGTCGTTTACTGCTGCGCTATCCGACGGATGAATGCGAAATTTTGGAATTCTTCTCACTTTGAGGGTCTTATCAAGAATCCATACAAAAATCATCAAAAATAAAACTTGTTAAAAAAATGTAGAATTTTGTGGGGTAAAAGTAAGCGTTGGCGTGGGACGAAAATGTCGTTTAATGCGGCGCTATCCGACGGATGAATGCGAAATTTTGGAATTCTTCTCACTTTTAGGGTCTTATCAAGAATCCATACAAAAATCTTCTAAAAGTAAAACTTAAAAAAAAGTATAATTTTGTGGAGTAAACGTAAGCGTTCGTGTCGAAGTAAAAATGTCGTTTACTCCGACGCTATCCGACGGAAGAATGCGAAATTTTGGAATTCTTCTCACTTTGAGGGTCTTATCAAGAATCCATACAAAAATCATCAAAAAGTAAAACTTGCTAAAAAAATGAAGATATTTGTGGAGTTAACGTAAGCGTTGAGGTCGCACCATAAATGTAGTTTAATCCGGCGCTGTCCGACTAATGAATAATCATATCCTGAATCCATAAAAAATCTTCAAAAAGTAAAATTGTTAAAAAATGTAGAATTTTGTGGAATAAACGTAAGCGTTGCGGTAGCACAAAAATGTCGTTTTCTCCGGCGCTATCCGAATAATGTCAGTAACCTTTTGGGTTTCTAATAACTTTTATGGCCGTTGAGTTCCTATGGCACATACTTTATCACAGATTCCGTCTATAACATACACTTAACACGATGTTTTCTGAACTAGTCGCTGCAATATTGACTGTTGAGTCTGTGCGGCAAGAAGATATTACAGTTGTCTATAAAACTTCATACAAAGATTCAAATGGCGCATAGGCCAGTCTGGTTCTCAGCACCTCAATTCGTGGATGACTTATAAATTGGTTGGCTGTCTAGTCTAGAGACTACATGATGTAGTACGTTACGTATACAAGATGGGGTGTGTTTACACCAAGCTTTTGTCAACCGGGCGCAAATAACATTTTAACTTTACATGTTCATCAATAATCGTACCCTGAAACTTTTCACTTCGTGACATTTGTTTATTTATTTATATTTATATATTTTCAATGGGTACATTTGTATTTGTAACATATAATAATTATTATTACTAATATATATTAACGATTTATCAATTTGTGGACAAATCACAACATTTCACAAACGGTTTTGTTATTTAACTCTAAATCTTGATATGAAGTCTACAAAATGGCAGAAAATGGTTTAGATATGGTTCAAAATCAACTCGATGCACACACATTAACTCTAAATATAGATAAAACTAAATTTTTAACTTTTCACATATCAAATAAGCTATTACCACTACAACACAAGCCCAAAGTGCACAACTGTCACTCGTTGTTAACTCACTCATGTACTTGCGCTTGGATTAATAGAGTTGGAAATATAAGGTATCTTGGTTTACAAACTTAACGACCAAAACTAAGGACACTTATCTAATTCTTTTAAAATTTTAGATACATATTCCGAATAGAAAACAACTGAGGCAAGTTTACTGTGCTCTTTTACAACCATCTCTCGAATATGTTATTATCAGTTGGGGTAGTGACACAAATACTTGACTGGAACCTTTAGCAAAGATCCAGAAACTAATCGTGAAGGTTATTCTTAAAGTTCCATTAAGGACGAGTACTGATTACTCTATGATTATTTTTAAGAAACTAAATGTTTTCAACTTGAGAAAAACATATTCAAAAAATATCTTGTTATATCAATTTTAAAATATCCATATTTTTAAAGAAAGAACAAACACTAGAGCCCCGAGACATTCACATGTAAAATCTTTTAATAATCCAGTTTGTGTCACCTCTTGTGGATAAATAAGTTTTAAATACAATGCTATTAAACTATTGAATTCCTTACCTGTTCCTAGTGACAACAGAAATACGCACAACAAAAGTTCCTTTAAAAGTAAGATCATTGATCACCTCCAATAAACCTCTTAGCTCCTAAATTCTTTTATACCTTTAAATTAGTTTAGTATTGAAAAAATAAATTTTATTGTAATCTATTAATCTGTCGTTATATAAATATCCCAGCTGAACAACCACCCCTGTACATTGCCATCCCAACACAGGCGTTTCACACCTTGTGAGATGGGCAATAAGTCAGCCGACAACAAATGTTCATATATATGTAATAAATAAATAATTTATTACAAATTAATGAAAGGGTGAACTAAAAATACTGCCGCGCTAACAAACAAATTTACTTAAAATTTTGATGAAATAAAAAATGTAATGCAGGAAAATAAATCTTTTTTCATAAAGTAAACATGGATAACAAAAAATTAACAAAATAAGAGTGCAGAAAAGTTATGCAGAGAAGGTAAAAAAAACACGAACCAATTGTAATCATTAAACCAAGAAAATATTGATACAGTCAACTTTAAAGTTACCGGAATGAGAAATTTTAAGTATGGATGGGTAATAATGGAATTTAAAAATTTCACCGATATCAACAAAATTCATGAAAACTGCCAAACTGAGGGATTTTATTTATATGAATACCGCACAAGAGTCTCAACTGATCCCAACCGTTTGGAGAAATTAGAACTGGAGAACTATGGCATTCCCAATTGGGGAATGTTGTGAGGCTGAAGGTATTGGGGAGGGGAAGGTGGGGAAAATATGATTTGAATATTCCACAAGCAAAAAAAAACCTTTTGTTAAAATTATCGGCTTAACTGAAAAATACACGGTTGAAGATATAGAAGGGAAAATTAAAACTCAAAATGAATTTATGTTTGAACAAAACTCTAAAATAAAGGTTATTTATATAAATAAAATAAATAATAAAAACAAAACAAAAACAAGTTAAACCATTTATGCTGACGTCGACCTACCACGAGATGTTAAGAAAAGAAAAAGTAATTATTGGATCGGACAAATGCCATATATTTTATAATTTGAATATTCTGAGAAGTTTTATTTATCAGAGATATAATCATAAGGCAATAGATTACAGAAACCTAAAATCCTGCTCTAAATGTGCGAAACAGAACAATGTAAAATATTGCACAGGAATTGAGGAAATGCACTGCATAAATTGTATAATAACAAATAAGAGATTGGAGCTAAAACTATACAAAAACATACAGAAGAGATGAACATATTTTCAGAAGATAAGAAACCTTTTATGATTATGTTGATTGAAAATCATGTCACTGGAGATATCCAGAATGGTGAAATTAAATTTGGAGATTATACTACCATCCGTTGCGACTCGCATAGTAGACATACAGGAGGAGTGACGATTCTATTAAATGGTAATGTTCCATATGAAGGAACATCGACTCATTACCATTAAATCGCGAAATCAAGAAAGGTGTATACACCTTACTGTTATTTAAAGATCGCCAAACACAAGTAAGTGCGACTTTTTAACATATTTTCAAAGATGTTGCACGGAAAATCTACAAGATGAAAAAATTAGTTAGGGATTTTACATAAATTACTAATACCTCTAAAACATTAATTGATCTAGTTATCTCAAATAAATTCAATTTAAATGTGAATGTATTAGATAATCCAAAAATTACCGACCATAATATTATTTCAATTCAACAAATGAAACTAAAAAGATAACCCCAATAAAAAAACACAAGCAATAACATTAAAAAAAATCAAAATTACATTCGGGCCTCACAAACTATAAATTGAAATACAAAAATTAAATGGAATCGGTATAACACAAACTTGAACAGATGGTATTAAACTTTAAAAAAAATTGTCGATATAATAGTTCGAGAATAAACCATCACTAAAGAAAACAATAATATATGTTTCACAAAGGAACTACGTACAATGCAGTACGACAGAGATGCATTTTACAAAAGGGCACTACTTACTAATAATACTGTGGATTGTGTTAATTACAAAAAACCCAGAAACAAATACTCTAGAGACATAATCACCGGCGAATCTAAATATTCTCAGATTTCAGAGCATCTCAAAAATCTGCACTGACTCAAATGCCCTGAAAGAATCCAGTTCAAGCTCTGCTAGATGGTATTTAAGTCACTTAACGGAATGGCTCCGGGTTACTTATCAGAACTGTGTATTCCTGAAAATACCAATTCAAGACAGTCCACCCTTAGGTCAGCAGCGTCATCAGCCATCGGAAGGTTGCAGGAACCAAAGTGCACACCTAATACAAAGTTAATGTAACATCAATAGAAAAATAGAAAAGGAGGATAAAATAGCAACTGTAAAAATATCATCTCCATACTTTAATTTATAAATTTATTAAGATTTGTACAGCGCCATTAAGGTGATTTTTCACAAAAACGGCGCTATACAAGTAATCCAATTATTATTATTATTATAAAAAGAACACACAGTGAGTATATAAAAAATAAAATAAACTCAGAAGGTAGGGAGCTAAAGAAATTTTGGAACAGCATAAAAAAATTAGTACATGGCGAAACCACAACTGATATAAAAATGGTAGACTTCCCATAATATAAATGAAGATAACATAGCTAATAACTTTAATGTATATTATATTGAAAGCATCACATAAATTAATAAATTGATAAACAACATTGTCATTAATGCCACAACTGAAAATTTCGTCAAAGAAGATTAATTTATCGGTCTTCAAAAAAAACTGAATATTTGTTAAAAATCTTAAACAAAATTAAATCACAGAACAGATCAGATGGATTGACCATAAGTATATCTTTTAGAGACAATTGAAGAAGGGAAATTTCGACAATCATAGAAATTATCTACTATTATACCTATTCTAAAAGTTAAAACTACTATAAAATGTGATAAAACATTGCCAAAATATGAACAGGTGATAATAAAAGGACAAATTTTGCATTGCACAGTATTTCATACCGAGAACAATCTGGTTTCAAATCCAATAACTCCTCTGAAACAGGATTAAACGTAATGGTTAAAGAATGAAAGGAAGGCATAAATAATAATACAAATTAACGTTGGCAATATTTTTGGTTTTTCAAATGGCTAGATAAATACTAATAAGATCGCTTAAAGAAATTGGTTTCTCAGATGTAACTATAAAATTAATTGAAGAATATATGAAATAATGAAAACAAGTAAACAATACCTTCTCAAAACCAATGCAGAATAATTTAGGAGTACCGCAGGGATCAGTTCTCAGACCTTGAATGTTCATTATTTATATTAATGACATAGTAAAAATAATTTCAAAGTTCAAGATGGCTTCAAATAAACAAACTTTCATTGAATACAAAAAAGATAAAATATATGATAATTGAACATAAGAAGACATGCAGCGAAAGCAAAATAAAAATTGATGGTGAAATCATTAAAAATATGAATGACATGAAATACTCGGGAGTTATATGAGACACGAAACACACCTTTATTAATAAACATGCTTACTATTTTCAAAAGAAAAATGGGAAGAAAATTTCTTTTTTGGGAAGAATTCGTAAATTTTTTTCAGAAAAACGACACTTACAATTTGCAACTTCATTATTGCTCCACATTTCAACTGCTGCTCAACGATTATTGTCTTCTGCAACAACAGAGAACAAAACAAGTTACAAATTGTCTATAGTAGAGCAATGCGAATAATACTAAAGCTAAATAGATATTCAAAAGTAGCTAACATGTTAGAGGAATTAAATTGGCTAACAGTAAAACAAATGCTGACATTGAGCGCAATGATTTCTTTTAAATAAAATAAGAAATAACTTGTTACTAAAATATTTGTGTGACGATACGATTTACAACATGGATATAATGCACGAATGTGTAAGGAAATCAGACAACCGAAAAACGACAAAGCTAATGCTAATACGCAAAACAGCTAATATTACAAACGGTGAAATGTTATAATTCTCTGTCGGTTCAAATTAATTATATCAAAATTACACCAATGAATAAATTTAAGACAGATTGTAAAAACCAAATTAAGTTAAGCGAGATATAATCCAAATGTATGTAAATTATCATTAGCTCTATTTAAAGTACTCAATTCTATATATGTTATAATTAGTTATTTCGAAAAGTTTAATGTACAAATAACTAAAATAAAATAAATAAAACAAAAACAAAGATAAATGTAAGTTGAAGTTCAATTATACTCGTATAGCTAGACGTATTGCCCGTTCTAATAAATTAAATGTATGGCGAGTATATTGCGTTGTAACGTGGGTTATTGTATTTTTATTAATTTGCTGAGATTGAAAAATACGACGTTGAAGATAGATAATTTGAAAAAATAAATAAAAAAACATTTTCGGCTTCATCAATGACGTCGTACTTTTCAATTTTAGCACTCTAGCTCACACAAAAGTCACGAGCCACCACTGCTTAAGGGTCCAGTATAAGACGGCGTATTCGGGAATTTTAGGTGGCAAACTTAAAACCCCGGACCATCGCCACATGTTTTGGGGAAATGAGTACAATGTAGACCACGACGTATTGGAAAAATAATGTTCGGCATATTGATGCAATACGAAACAAAAAACATTTGCTCTTTATTTTTGGTTTATTCGCTGTATAAAAACAAATGAATAGAAGCTTGACAGACCTAACTTAGCAGTCGGAAAAGGGAGGATTTTTTTTGCCACCTACTGCAAAATAAAGTAAGTCGATCTGTTTAGGATAGGGTAACTGATGAGGATATGATTTTTTTTTTAATTTGTAGATAATATATGAATAATACAAAGTGCCTACCTTGTACAAACGATTTTTTTCGTTACTATTTACGTATTTATTTCTTCACAACACAATCTTTTATTTTTGCTTCGGACATGTTATAGGATTGGGTAACGTGAACCACCTGCTCGGAAATACTTGTAAGCACAGTTTTTTGACATATTTTTTTTATCAAACTTAAAATATACTTCACCAAATTCATATTCTTTATATAAAGCCATGTACAATGTGACCTTAGAACGGGGTACCTCAGTAAGGTTACATTTTTTTACGAATTTTTTGTTAAACTTTAAGAAATAAATAAATAAATAAGGAATTATTTTCATAGTTTTTGAGTCAAGGAATCGGATTTTCGATGGTCCACTTGGAGATTCAAGATGGTTGAAATGAATTAGACGCTTTTTTATATGACCGTTCTATCAATGGCTTTGGTTTTTACTAATGGTTAAGGAATCCGACTATTACATTTGGCCTAGGAACTAAGATGGCGTATGTGAATTAGTTCCCGTTTATTAAACGAGAATAAGAATTATTTATCTTTCGATACTTTTTGAGATTTAGAAACGCCTTTCACTATTGTACACTAAACAGCAGTAAAAATAAAACATAGGTAGATAACAATGATTTACAACCAAATCCAGATGCAGACAATAAGCTTGAATACAATTCACTAGTAGTCCAGTTGGTGCGGCGGTTTTTCTATTTCCGACAGCAGTTATCCGGAAATGAATGCGATTGCGAAATGAGGAGAATGGAGGAAAAGGACTCACCGAATTCACTTATCACTCTCCCATGGCGGCTTGCGTGATTTCGACCGGGCAATTCCGGATGGCGAAAGGGTTTCAGCAAACTGGTTCGGTCCGGACCTCTTCAGCGCTTCAGGGTAGCGGCACTTCAATAGTTCGCGGCGGTGTCTTGATTAGGAATGAATGTAGATAAAGATTTACTCAGGAGCCTGGACTGGAGCGGGGGGGAAGGGGGTTTGAAAGGGAATGAAGGGGGGAACTTCGCAATCGCACCGTGTCGAAGGTAGCTGTGAATAAACTCGCGTGAACACCAGTCAATGAAGGCAATAAGAAAACTGAAATATTGCAGGTGGGTACCTATAGCAGGAGGTATTTTCACAAAACTCCCCTATCATCCCCTTGTCCATCCCCCCTCCCCAAAAGTAAAGTAGATTAAATATGCTATAATTTGAAATCAAATCGATTTCTAAGAACTTAATAGTACCCGAAATACAACTGTTCTAAATTATGCAAATTTTTCGTAAGTTGTCATTCTTCGCTATTTTTTTAAGAGTTTTGGTCAATTTTGACATCGAAGGAGTAATTTTTCGGCAAAGGTAAATCAATACTTTAAAGTAGACTAAACACGCAACAATTTAAATGCAAATCGGTCTCTGAGGACCTAATATCGTTCGATTTATAGATGTTCTAAATGACGAAAAAATAATGTGTGTTGTTATTTTTCCCTATTTTTTAGTGTTTTTGCAATTTTGATCGCGAAGTACTAATTTTTTTGGTAAAGGTCGAAGTGAATTAATATGCCATAATTTAAAACCAAATTGGTCACCGGGAACCCAATAGCGTTCAAGAAACAACTGTTTAAATAGCGCTTTTTTTTCTTTGCGGTCATTCATCTCATTTATTACACGTTTTGATGGTGGATTCGATTTCAGTGCACCTCCAAACACCCTTATCCCGATTTTAAACGAAATCGGTTCAAAATTGAAAAAAATCAAAATAGTCGCTGAAATCATGCATCCTTATCCCCATTTTGAACGAAATCGATAGAGAACTGGAGAAATTCAAACTGGCCGCAGAAATTATACATTTTGATGTTAGATTCGAGTTTAGTTCACCCCTAAACACCATAATTCTGATTTTGAATTAAATTGGTAGAGAACTGAATAAAAAAAAAACAAAATGGCCGATGAAGTTATGCATTTTGACATTATATTTGACTTCAGTGCACCACCAAATACTTTAATCCCGATTTTGAACCAAATCGGTAGAGAACTGAATAAAAAAAAAATATAAAATGGCCGATGAAGTTATGCATTTTTACATTATATTTGACTTCAGTGCACTACCAAACACTTTAATCCCGATTTTGAACCAAATCGGTAGAGAACTGAATAAAAAAAATACAAAATGGCCGATGAAGTTATGCATTTTGACATTATATTTGACTTCAGTGCACCACCAAACACTTTAATTTCGATTTTGAACCAAATCGGTAGAGAACTGAAAATTCAAAATTACTTTTGATTTGAGTTCAGCACCTCCTAACATGACTTTTGCTGGTTTTGAACCAAATCGGTGTGAAAACCTAGAAATTCAAGATAGCCACTAAAACTAGGTATTTTGATAGGCACAGATCGGCATACTTATATATGCAGTCGGGGGCGTCACGATTTTAAATTATATGGACACAAAAAAATTATTGATTTAAAAAATAATTCGTTCATTCTTTAGTTTCGTTTTTGACCGCTTGCAAAGATAACCTTGTAGATCTGTACCACGTCCGTCTGTTTTTTCCAGTGCACAGGTCTTTTATATTGTTCCGTATAATAAATTAAACATTTTTTGGCCCATCTTAAAAAACGTTGCAAAGAAATGTGATTACAAAAAAATATATATCCAAAATATGCAATTTCCACGTTCCGTAAGTTGGGTGGCAGTTTAACACCTGTCTCCCCAGATATTCGTGATAAAATTGACAACAATATTGAATTTAAAATGGACGTCCGTTCGCTTCGAAGGTCTTCTATCAACTGATTTGTTCCGGTGAAATCTTTTGTTTTATAAAGATCGCGCGGCGGCTGACGTTTCCCATACAATTTCTCTCTAACAGAACTGATTTTAAAAATTCGGAAACTTTGAGTGAATTACACTTAAAATCTAGATTTACTGAATTATTTTTAATAAGGGCTCTCGGTTCTTAATCTTATTTACTCTGGAATTGTGAAAGGATTTAAATTAAACACGTTTGTAATGGGTGCAGTTAACAAAACGGCGAAGGCACTGTCGAGCGTTTTACTTCAAATTGCAGTAGGTATTTCATATATAATATAAAAGATTACAGTTTAAGAATTTACGTCATCGAAAACCTTAGACACTTTCCTAACTTTCTGTTAAGAAGTTGCAGATAAATTATGTGTTGTATTGCTTACGTTAGCATACTGCGAAGTGACGTTTAGCGCCTTATTTGAGTCTTCCCCCTTAATGGCATTAAATATAGTCGAATGATTTTTTAAAGTCCACCGTGTATTTTATTTTGTGATTGTAGTCGGGTTTGCGGAATGCGAACGAGTGATCCAGCTGGGCAACGCGAGCGCGGGCAGCGTGCTGCACGTGAATTACCCGCTTGCGCCGCCGCCTGCCGCGGACCTAAGCGTGCGCCTGCTGTCCCCGCAGGGCTACAGTGTTCTGCTGCGCCTGCATGCCGTGCGCTTCAGTGACGGGGACTGCGCCAAGGGCCGCGGCAAGATAGAGGTTTGTCAAAAACTCCTAAAACTCCTCGCTGTCTTGTATATTTTGTTTAATACCAACATTTTTTATTATTTATTTATGTTTTTGTTTATTTGGGAGACCAACAGTTTACATAAAAAATGAAGTATTATAAATAAATTATATAAAATTGACCATTTACAGGTTTCCACTTGGGTATTATTTATAAGTGAATCTAGTGATTTGCGAAGAAATTAAAGTAAAATTAAAAAGATAATTATACAAAATAAAGAAGAAGTATAAATTTAAAGTTACACGTAATTTTTTATTGGGCTGCAAAGGTTGGGGTAGGGGGGGGGTCGATCTAGTTGAAATGTATATGCGTGATTTTATATTAATAAAAGAACAAGAAAAAATTGTATATATCGGTATAAAAAGAAAGTTAATAGACTGGTGGTAGTAGGAGGTGAGGAAGTATCTGAAGTTATGAAGGCTCGATAGATCGCCGGTGGAGTGTGGTGCGGAGGTAGAGATGTCAAATTGTGAGTAGTGTGTGATAAAGATGTGTGATGCCCGATGGATGAATGAGTTTTGCTTAGAATTAGTGTTGCATCGAGGGAGGCTAGGAATTTGGTCCGATCTGGTGAGTCTATTGGGAACTCGTAGTTGGATCCGTTGTAGGAGTTCCGAGCAATCTGCGGTGGATCTACCAATTTTCTGGAGAAATAGTACTTGAGCCGAGATTCTTCGATCTTTCAACGACAACATATTAAAAAACGCGACCTCCTCTTGGTGATTTATATGGGGACGGTAACCACGAAAATCTAGGTATCGTAGAAAGCGATTTTGAACATGATCAAAGTTGTGCGTACATGTTGATAAACTTATTTTGGCTTTTTCTCTCGGGGAAAGAATACCTTCCAACATATGTGCATTAGTGGGTACTTCCGAACCAGTGATATGAAATATTTCCGGGTCTTACGACTTGAATATTGAAAATTCCACATTTTACGTCAAGTCCAAAATATTCACATTGACACAAAATTCCTACAGGTTTTCCGGTAAAATTGGGACAGTCACATGGCGTGTTCAATGTACAATACCCCGCCGGATACTGTAGACGTAACAGTTCATTCCATTCAATAGATCAACGTTTTTTCCCACGTCTTTTACTTACTCAATTGTTTAATACATTAACAGTTTTAGAAATAGAAAATCGCAACTGTCCACGTTTCTTTCGTGTGATTTTGACTGCGGTAAACAAATTAAATATGTATAAAAATAAAGTGGCTTAAAACAAAAACATTTTTTATTTAAAATTAAAAACCTTTGTACAAAGGGTCAAACTAAATAATCCAACGAAATATTCAGTTTTTGTAAACAAGCCAAACCTTTTCTTATTTACTGTTTTACTTGTACCAATAAGCATAATATTAATAATAACAGCCATGCTTGGGTTACTTTGGAATTTATTTCACAGCTACGAGAAAAAATGAGATTTATTATAAATTTCGCGCAATTGTAAAAAAGATGAGATGATCATTAGCAGAAATGCTTTTCTAAAAGTAAATACTAACTCTTTGCAGTGCAATGCGAGTTACCTGGAGACTGTCAGGATGCATTTATTCGCAGACCATACGACAGTGACCCACCTACGCTCGCCCCCCTTATTTTGGCTTCTTCCCCATACGTATTAGGGCATCTCCAATAATAAGGAACTACAGTGCATTTAAAAAAATATATATCAATAATGACGTTCAAACTTAAATATCAGTACATTTCGTTTTTTTTTCTAAAGTTGTATTTCATAATTAAAATAATTTTCAAAGTTTCAATTTTTCAAAGCTCGCCAAAACGTTCTAAATCTATGACCGACCGGTTTTGATTAGTTTTGAGGTTGAAACGTCAAATATCAAAACAAGGATGAGCTTTACCGTTGTATTATATTCATAGTAAACAATAACTAAACACAAGTAATAAAATGATTTACTTTTTTAGAAACTTTAACTCAAAGAATGTGTGCTTCGTTTAGAAACAAGCTTTTTTATTGGAAGTATATTATTTTCGGCAATCGATCTTATTAATACTAATTTTAACTCCTTTTATTGTTTTTAGTTTTTTTATGTTCCATGTCCGCAAAAGCACTTTTTTTCATGGACATAGAATGAAGTATGGATATCAATCAAATCAAATATATCATGTGTTTTTTCGTGGACATAGAATGAAGTATGGATATCGATCAAATCAAATATATCATGTGTTTTTTCGTGGACATAGAATGAAGTATGGATATCGATCAAATCAAATAAATCATGTGTTTTTGGTTTAAAAATTTGATGGCTTAGAAATATCATAGAGTATGTAATTAAAAACTGCACGTAGAATACACTTTGGCCTTTCCTTTAACAGGCCATTTTTTGGTGAGTCTTTTTACAAGCCTAGAAAAAAATAAAGTATCAAACCTGAAATCTCCCACTCTTTTTCCCATATTGTCGTATTTTTCATTGTGGTAAATTAACTTTTTTAGAATATGCCCCTTTTTTTATTTTTTTTTTTTATTGGCTTTCACCCATTAAGGGCGATCTCGGCCATGTATAATCAGTTAGATTTTAATTGTACAGATTGTTCTTAAAATTAGTTACTTTTAAACAAGATATAATATTTGGGCAAATAAAATTGAAGCAGATAAGTTAGATAAGTTAAACAGTGTAAATTAATGTGTTCTTAATCCCCAATGACTTAAATTTTAATGTCATTTTTATAAATGTATTTTGCTAATAAATTGTTAATTTGGGGGGAGTTGAGACTTAGAAGGCAGGGAATACTAGTAGGGAGATCAATTTTAAGTTTTACCAATTCATGCATAAAATTTGGAAATTGGTCATTGATAGGACATTCAAAGAAATTATGGTCCAGAGTGTCCTCTGACCCACAATCACAGTAAGGCGAGCTGACTATATGGAATCTGGCGAGATGACTAAGACAAGAAGTGTGACCTAGTCTCATTCGAGTTATGGAGGAAATATATTTTTTTGGCATGCAAGTGTATTTATGAAACCAGGGCTTGACAGGAATAAACGGTTGTATTAATGAGTACTGATGACCTTTTGTTCGAGAAGTTATTTTCCATTCAGAGGACCATTGGAGTTTGTATTTACTTTTTAGAATAGGGAAATAATCTCTAACTGGAACAGGAATACCATTTAACGGACCGTGAACAGTGGCTTCCTTAGCAATGGAATCCGCTATTTCGTTTCCAGTAATACCTAGGTGTCCTGGAATCCAAGCCAGGACCACTGACGTATTTGATAGTGAAATGGAATACAGGAGGTCTCTGATAGAGCAGATTAGGGAATCGCTATTAGAATTGAGTGGGGATGAACATATTTTTGTAGTGAGCTAAGCGAATCTGAAAGAATGAGGGCGTTTCTAATATTGTGCGATTTGACAAGATGCAGTGCTTCTATGATAGCTATGCATTCAGCAGAGAAAATAGAGCATTCTTTGGGAAGTTTGTGTGGGAGACTCATCTTCCTGTGTGGAACATACACACTGGCCTCGCAATGGGAATCCTGACTGAGTTTGGAACCATCTGTGAATAATTTTATATAGTTTGGCCAATTGTTTTCAATAATTTTGTTAAATTCTACATTATTTGATTGAGCTGAATTGTTTATATTTTTTTGCTTATTCCTATAAACTGGTGAACCTTGGGATAGAAGGTAAGGCTTTCATAGGAACACGAATATAAGGGAAGAGATTCGTTACGATAGATGTTGATGGGTATATCCAGGAAAGAGTTATAGCAGTCATAGAAAAGGGGGGGGGAATGTTTTTCCCAAAATGGATTTGAAATAACATCATACTTTAAAGATTGAAGTTTAGGAATCAAGGGATGGGATGTTATCGAGCATGTTTTGAAAATATATTTTTCTGCTAAGCATCTCCTTCTTATATGCAAGGGGGGTTCGGAGCATTCTACTTGCATTGAGTTGATTGGGGAAGATTTCATGGCTCCTAGAATAAGACGAAGAGACTTTGACTTGATCTTATCTAATTTATGTGAATTTGAAGAAGATATTGAATCAAACAGGCAAGATCCGTAATCAAGATGACTTCGGATGAGGGCATTGTAAAGAAGTTTTAAAGATGCTGGGTGGGAACCCCACCACACTCCGGACAGAAATCTAAGTGGATTGATATTGCTTTCACATTTTGTTATAACATGATTTATATGGGTGTTCCAAGTAAGCTTGGAATCCAAAAACATTCCCAGGAACTTAACTTCCTTAGAGATAGGGATGACTTCATCGCCAAATCTCACCTGAATATCTAGGAGCTTTCGACGACGGGTGAAGATGACAACTTTGCTTTTGGAAGGAGAAAGTTCAAGGCCATTACTATTTAACCACGCCAAGAGTTTTCTAAGAGCGTTGTTGATTGCTGACGCTGCGATGAAAAGATTGGGGGATATTTTGTAGAACGTTAAGTCATCGGCGTATTGAAGTATATCGCACATGAAATGAATAGATTTTTCCAGATCGAAAGTATAAATATTGTACAGGATCGGGCTTAGGACAGACCCTTGCGGGAGTCCTTTGAATATGTGTCTAACGTGGGGAGAGGATCCAGGCCCGTCTACAAAAATAGTTCTCTGGGAGAGCAAATTAATAATGAATTGGACCAATTTGGGTGGGACGCCAATCGCCAATAATTTTTCTTTTAGAATGGGGATGACAACATTGTCATATGCTCCGCAGATGTCTAAAAACACTGCTATGCAATATTCGTTTTTAGAAAGTGCTAATTTAACATCTGTCACAAGAGAAGAAAGGTTATCAAGGGTACTTTTACCTTTTCTAAATCCAAACTGCGAAGGGGAAAGGATTTGATTTTTTTCTACGAACCAGTCTAATCTGTTCTTAATCATCCTTTCAGCTACTTTGCATAGAGTAGAAGAGAGAGCAATCGGTCTATAGCTTGAACCTAGACTAGGATCTTTGTTACTCTTGCAAATGGGAATGATATTTTGGATTTTCCAGTCTGGGGGAATAATACCAGAATCCAGAAATAAATTGATAAGAGAGAGAAAGTAGGAAAGGGAATTGTCATCATTGTGACTGATGAATATGTTCAGAATTTCATCTCTGCCTGGAGCAGAGTCTTTGAGGTTTTCCGAAGCTCTCTTTAACTCCTCTATGGAAAATGGAGCATCTAACCATGAAGACGAATTTGGGGTGAAAGATGGAATAGGTACTTCATCAAGATTAGAGACATAAGGGGGAGCTATTTTGCTAAGAAAGTCAGACATCCAAATTGCTGAATTGTGAGATGGCTTCGGCAGTGAAAAGGAAGATCTAAATCTGCGAATCATCGACCAAACCTCCCCCGCTGGAGTGGCAGGGGATATGTTAGAACAGAAGTTACGCCAGCTGTTTTTTTTTTGAAACGAAATGTACGTTCAGCCAGAGCTTGGGCTGTTAAGTAATTTTCCATTGTCATCTGTTGGCAGTATGTCTTATTGGCCGCTTTCCTTTCTTTCAACACTTGAAGGCATTCCTCATCCCACCAAGGGGGAGGGCGAGCCTTCGTGCCTACAGGAGATGATTTAGGAATAGCCTTTTCAGCGGATTTAAGAATGGATTCGGACCAAGATTTATAAGTGGAGGTGCAATTTTCTGAATTAGGGGTAGGAAGGGAGAGGGTAAGAGCCTGAATAGATTCTTTGAATTGGGACCAGTTGGCTTTCTTTGTAATATATTTTGATTTACTTTTAAAGGGGTGAGTATCTAACCGCTGACCCAGATACAGAATGATGGGATAGTGGTCACTGCCGCAGGGGTCTGAGGTAGTTCTCCAGGAAATTAGTGGAGAGATACATGGGGAACAAAGAGATATGTCCACCGCACTAGGTCTCTGTCCAGGGTGACTTAACCTTGTTGGGGATCCGTCATTTAGAAGACACAGGTTTAAGGAGTCCATAAGGTCAATAATTTTGTTTCCTGAGAAATCCGTTGATGAAGAACCCCAAAGTGGGGAGTGTGCATTGAAGTCACCCAGAATAACCAAAGGAGAAGATATTTTGCCAAGCATGTGGACCCATAAGGAAAGATCAAATGAGGTAGAAGGGGGAATGTAGAGAGATATAAATGTAATATTAGAGACAGTAGCTGCCACTAATTGGAAGGATGCATTTATGGGTTTAATGGAAAGAGGGGTGAAGGGTAGGGAGTTTTTGATGAGCAGGGCTGCACCGCCCATCCCATCAATGCGGTCGTCCCACAGACATTGGAAGCCACTCACCTTGAAGAGTTGAGCAGGCTTAAACCAAGTCTCAGAGACGGCAGCAATCGATATTGAGTGGAAATACAGAAGGCGGGTGAGGTCATCCTTATTGGAGATGGCGCTTCTGCTATTCCACTGAAGTAATCTAACGTCTTGTGAAGTCATTTTGTGAAAGTGATTTTAATGTGGTAATAATAGAAGCAGCGTTGGACGGTAGATTGGTTTGTGAAGAAATTAGGTCAATTAAAAGCATAATAAGGGTTTGAATAAATGAAGAATTGTCTTGGGAGAGTTTTTCAGAAAGGAAGAAAGAGTTCGTTGAGGAAGGATTAGAATTGTTTGCACAACCATTTACGGCAGTTGAAAGTGATGACCCATTGGGATTTAAAAGAAGTGAATTGTGTTGTTGTTGATCATATCCAGGAGCCGGTTTAGGGGTGGGGTTTTTGTATGAGAATTTAGTTGAGCGAGAAGAAATTGTTGTTGAGGATTGGTGAGAGTTGGATGTAGGGTTGCTGGATAAAGCCTCAGCAAATGATTTCTTGACGGGAGGGAATAATTTAGATGCCTGCAGAAAAGATAAGTTCTGAGAAGACATCGATAATTTAATATTTTTTTGGCGGGATTGTTCTGGGCAAGAATAGTTGATGGCTGTATGAGAGCCTAAACAGTAGAAACATTTGGGTTGGGCTGAAGAAGGGCATTGGTCAGCTGTGTGGCTTTCACCACATTTGAAACATCTGGGCGGAGATCTGCATGCAGCTTTGGTGTGACCAAAACGGCAGCAATTAAATCATTGTGTGGTAGGATAAGTGTAAATTTCAACCGGTAATGAATTAAAAAATAAATATATATGCGAGGGAAGAGACTGCCCTTCAAAGGTGATCACGACAGATTGGGAGGGTTTCCAGGTAATTGTGCCCTCAGAAGAGTCCTTGTAATTTAGTCTTCTGGCTTTTATGGGATTGCCGATATGTTGAGGAGTTGTAAGGGCGGATAAAATTTCTGGGATGGAAAGATCGGTCGAGATACCTCTGACCAAGCCCATACGGGTTACATTAAAAGTAGGAATGTATGCCTTGAATTTGGAATTTGATGAAATGTAAATATTTTTAATAAATGAATTGGCGGCTGACCCTGTGAGGAATTCAACAGAGATTCGAAAACGACCCTCGGCTTTTACACCTCCAGGCTTGATGGAAAGAATTTTTGTGTTTGTTAGAAATTTACCAAACTCAAGAGGATGAATAGTTTTTCCTTGCTCGGTTTTTTGGGCGTACACAATATATGGGCCACGGGAATGAACAGAGTAGAAATTAGTTGGAGGAGATGCTGGAAGTTCTGCTGGGGCTGGGGTCTGTGAAGTTGAAGGAGTGTCGGATATATTTGGAGATGCACTAAACTTTCTTTTTTTGTAGGACTTTATTATGACAGATTCACTGTCTGAAATTTCTGACGTATTATCTGGAAGGTCAGGAGGGGGATCTGGAGGCTTTCTGGGGAGTCCTGAATGGACCTTTTCAGGAATATCCTCCATTCTTTACAAATACAAAAGAAAAAGAAAAAAAAAGAAAAATGGAACTGGTGACGACTAGGTAGAAAAGTGCATAAATATCTGATAATCAGCTGCGAAAATTGGCTCCTGGATGACCAGAGGGGAGAAGAATCCTCAAGGAACGATACACAACACTTTTCTTTAAGTAGATAACAGAAAATAATTGGTTTTTGATAAATATAATGAGCAACAAAACAGAACAACTGTTGACAGCTAAAATCAAAACAAATGAATGAATATGCCCCTTAAACATTTTAATAATTATGCCTGAGCTTATCAAAATAAAACGAAACACGCATTTCGTAAATCGAAACATGCGGCCGGTGTTACGCGGGAATTTCAACCTGTTTGCCACCTGCATAAGGAGTGCGTGATTTCTTTCGAATTTTAGGAAGTAAATCCCCTTAAGAGGAACGGCTGCGTTGCCTGTTTCATACATAACTTAATTTTGGATTTGAGGCCAAAATACCTATCTAAACGGAATGATATATATTTTTTTTAATTATAGGTTTAGTAAATATCTAGCACGAATGAGAAGTATTTTATTTATTTTTGTTTTAAATTATGATGTATGCGCGTTAAAAAAAAAACAATTTTCATAATTTTAGAGGCAACAACAAAGACTACCCAAAATAAAAAAAAAAAAAAAAAAAAAACGGCTAGATCTGCTTAGAATGCCAACGAGATAGCCGGATATGAATATAGCGATATTTTCGTGAGGAAATCACCTTTAGGGCACTTTACAACATAATTTATCTAACATATACCTTATCACTTAGTCTTATATCTAATAATTTACATATTATTACTAATGACTTACAGCTAAGATTTATAACTAGAAACTACCTAATTCAGACTTATAATTAGTGACTTACATAGCTAGCGACTTACAACAAAGTCCTGTAACTAGTGACTTAAAACTAATGACAGGCTTACAACTAACATACTTACATTTTAGAATAAATTATGTACAAAATGTTACTATTTACAAAATCAGAACATAACCTGCTATTGAACAGCAGTGGGGCGAGTTTGTATATGATACATCACAGCTGCATCGGTATGCCTCTAATCAGTTTGAGGATAATATACATACATATATATCATATTCTACATGTTAATAATGATGGTAATGCTAGACAGATGCCTTTATACGATTTCATTTAAAAAATGCTATGAGCGCCAAAAGAAGAAGGAAGTTTTTACGTATATTAATATTATGTATATGTTTTATTGTTAGTTTTATGACATGGGTGTAATGTGTTTAATGGGTTATCTGGATTTAAATAAAAGTATAGGTATTAGATGCATTAAATTAATCGTCAATCATTACCCGCATTCAAAAGTGCTCCTACTTCCACTGACATTGTACTCGTGTATTGGTATATATTTATTACATCACCTTGACTATCTAATCAGTAGCGAATTATTGCTTAGAATTTAGTTTTGGACATCAACTATAGATAAACATGAATTATAAATAAATGTTTCTAATTTTGAAACAGTCAATTCATGGTAGAATTCCATATTATAATGATTGTATCGGACGTTACCGTCTCCCTCCATTTTCATATTTGTTATATATAGATTGTTCATGTTATTCTTGTTTGTTAATACATGTAACGGGCGGTCTGTAGCGAGCTTGTTGTCCCAGACCGCTCAGACTTAAAATGACTGAAATAAAACGTTAGAGTGGTACGGCTAGTAGGAGGGAGATAGACTTGTCAGGCATCCACGCGGCGCCATAGGTCTGCACGTTGCGGACCCCCTTAAGTGGCCTGCAAAGGCCACTTCGGGCAGTTAGCATTCGACCGCCAGCCTGACAAGTACTTCTATCTCCACCGCCCGCTCGGACTTCTGAACTACTCGCCTTCTTTTATTCCGACCACTGCCTGGAACTGGACAAAAGTCGTTGTCGTCAGTACCGTTCCTCCACGCAGAGGGAACGGTAGGAGTACTACCTCCCCTCCCAGCCTCGCTCCGTAGATTGGTATGGTACAGTTCGTTTGTGTGACAGATTACGTCTGGTACAATGATTTTTTAAAATTAAAAAATCTTTTTAACTTATTTATGTGTTGAATTACGGCAGATCGCTGAAATCATAAAGTATTAATATGAAGATTAGTGCACTATACAGCATACAGCGTACAGCGTACATCATACAGCCCGCAATAAAGCATTACGAATTTGAAATCATTAATGCGAGCTGTGAGCTTTAAGCCAACATTTATATTTGATCAGCGCCAACGAACACTCTGTTGGCGTTGGTTGTTGGCGCTGATTATTGGCGCTGATAAACAGTTTGTCAATTGTCATATATTTCCAGGCGATGGCCGATTGTTTGATTTCGTGGCTGTCCATTATTATAGTTCCAGGAATGTATCGATAAACCGATCATTTTTATTTTCTATATATATTTATTATCTTGTTTACGCCCCATGTGGGCTTTTACTTATTTTGTTTTAAAAATTCTAATTACATAAGGTGAAAAACAAATCACAGTAGGTACATAGATAAAATAGATAGCCTTCACGAAATACAACCACTAAATATTTAATTTGTCTCTCGAACAAATTCAGCAATAACATAGTGTAAGTAACATTTCAAATAGTTAGTAACAGTGCTGATACCAACAATGATGTATGGCAGTGAGGCATGGAATTGGCAGAGGAAGGATGAAAGTAAACTGAATGCAGTAGAAATGAGATCTCTCAGGCGAATGTGTGGTAAAACCATGTATGATAGTGTGAAAAATAATGAGATTCGTAAAGAATGCAAGGCTGATGTAAGTATAATGGGTAATAAGGACGCTTAGATGGTTTGGACATGTAGAGCGAATGAGTGTAAGAAGAATATATGACGCGAATGTGAAAGGAAGAAGAAGCCGGGGACGCCCAAGGAAGACATGGTACGATCAAGTGAATCAAATACTTCAGTCGGGCCATGTCAGAAGTCGGAATAATAGAAGAGAATGTATGTGATGATGTGTGAATTTGAATGAAGCAAGAAGTGTGTGCCAAAATCGAGTTGTTTGTCAGTCCGTCCCTTCTGCCTACCCCTGTGGGGAAACGGCGTGATGGTTAGTTAGTTAGTCGATTTAGTAAGAATATTTAATTTTCTAATTTCTAAAATTTCAAATTTATCTAATTTTAAACCAGTTGTATTCGTACGCAAATTTTTTAAATCCATATGTATGTCAAAAGATTAATTTGTTTCCGAACTATGCTATGATTGGCAAATTCAGAATAATAATTATTACTCTGGTATAAAATAATCTTCAAGTTTTTCCTATGTAAAAGTTACAATTGTTACAAATTAATTTGTAGGCCCCCGATTTATTTAAAATATCCTCTTAATCCTTGTTATTTCAAATATGTTTTTATTATTAGTTAAAAATATGTTTACATTTCATTCTTTTTTAGTATATTTTTTATCCTGGTGAGGGATGTTATTTATATATTAAAAACAGTGGTGCAAACAAACTACTTCCAGTGGTTATATTAATCATTTATCTTTCCTTTTCTCAGATTTTTCTTGTGATTTTTCTACCCTCTTTATGTTTATTTTTTTCTGTATCTTTTAATATCCTTGTTTTTATTTTTGTAAAAGAAATAAAATAACAGTAATGTAATGTACATATGTACCTCTCTTACATTTTAAATACAGACCGTTACTAGGAACAAGCTGACTAACTGATATCAAACTGTTTAACTGAACTTTATTAAAAAATTTATGTAAATTTTGGAAAAAATAAAGTCCGGATGTTTTTTTTGTAATTTCTATATAATTTTGACATTTTAAGGTAAGGTATAAATATAAAAAATACATATATACTATAATTGTTTTTTTCATAGTCACCGTGCTGGGGCGAACTAGGTTTTTAATAAAAGGGTTTCAGCGACTTCAATATAACTTCAAGGTATTTCCAGTAATTTCTATGACGTTGTTTTAAGAATACTAGTCGGTTCTTCTTCGGTTAATTCCTTAAGCCAAGTTTAGCTTGACTGAATAAAATTATTGGTTGAATTGAATTATTGGTTATTGAATTATTGGTTGAACTTTGTTTGATACTAAGTTGGAGTTCGTTGTAATTCAGAGTAAAATTCAGAGTTTCTTTGTCCAAAATTAGTGTAACACTTGGTTACATTTATCTTGTCTAGTTGCTTTGCGCTGGTATTATGGCTATGAGGAGTCATAGCTATTTTTTTTTCCTTTTTAAGATGATGAACTAATACTTAGAATATTTTTGGGAAAGATTTTAGATGTAGGATCAAAGCCGTGGTTCAGTCGACAATGCTCCGAAGCAGTTCGACGAAAAAACCGACTTACCGAGCCTACAATACATCTCGAACGTCAGAAAACAGATTAGCATATAACAAATTGGCAAAGGAAAGTAAGAGAATCATCAATAGGTCAAAATTTGAGCACGACCTACAGATCAGCAAAAAGCTAGCTGCCTGCCCGCACGGCAGCAGAGCGTTCTGGTCGCTAGCGGGCTCCATAGGTCGCAATTTCTACAAATCCAGTCTGCCGCCTCTTACCAGACCTGACGGTTCACTAGCAAACACTGCTACCGAAAAGGCCAACCTTTTAGGGAAAATTTTTGCAGAAAACTCGGCCCTCGACGACCGGGGTGCCATCCCGCCGTCGGTTCCTCACTGCGGCTTCTATATGAAAAAGCTGAGGATACGGCATCAGGATGTACTCCTTGTCTTACGGGGGCTCGATGTTAATAAAGCTAGTGGGCCTGACGGAATACCTGCCCTGGTATTGCAGAGGTGTGCTGCAGAAATCGCTCCAGTTTTAACAAAGCTCTTTAAAATGTCCCTGAAATGTGGCTCTGTGCCCTCTGGTTGGAAAAAGCGGTCATTCATCCTATACCTAAAAAAGGTGACCGCTCCAACCCGGCCAACTACCGACCCATAGCGATCACATCAGTTCTGTACAAGGTGATGGAACGTGTGATCAACGACGAACTGCTTACATACCTCGAGAAGAACAAAATCATTAATGACCGCCAGTACGGATTCCGGCGGAACCGCTCGTGCGGTGATCTTCTCACGTATGTGACGCATGTTTGGGGACGGTGCCTGGAACGTTATGGTGAGATTCAAACGGTCTCACTGGACATTTCTAAGGCCTTTGACCGGGTTTGGCACCGAGGACTTGTCAACAAACTGCCTTCTTACGGACTTCCCGTTTCCTTGTGTACGTGGATTGCCGACTTTTTGAGGGAAGATCGATTCAGACGGTTGCTGATGGTTTCATCTCTTCCTCGCATTCAATAAACGCTGGCGTCCCACAAGGATCGGTTCTATCTCCGACATTGTTTTTGTTGCACATCAATAACCTCTTGACATGTGCACCAATCCATTGTTACGCGGATGACAGTACAGTCCATGATTGCTTTTTGTTTGACAAGCCCCCAAAGGGCACACAAACTCCAACGGCTCGGAGGGCCTTGAAGCAGAGAATGGACGGTTACCTCGAGAGGGTCTCCTCTTAGGGTAAGAATAACCTCGTCGAATTTAATGTCTCAAAGACGCAATCATGTCTGATTACGTCTAAAAGGGATCGAAATGACAATCTAGTCTCCTTTAATGGAAGCAATCTTCCCAACAAGCCCTCCATTGATATGCTTGGTGTAACCTTAAGTGATCAGCTCAGGTATGGGGTCTCCATCGAAACCCGAGTAAAGTTAGCCTCTCAGAAGCTGGGCGTATTGTGCAGAGCCCGCAGATACTTTAATAGTACACAACTGCTGACCCTGTACAAATCGCAAGTTCGCCCCATTGTAGAATTTGGCAGCCACCTCTGGTCAGGAGTCCCAAAATATCTGAAAAAAAACCTTGACTCTGTGCAGAAACGGGCGGTCCGTTTGATAGATTCGCCTATCTTAACAAATGGGTTGCAATCTTTGGAGCACAGACGTCGGGTGGGAATGCTGTCCTTGTTCTACAGGTATTTTAATGGAAGATGCTCCGAGGAACTAGCGTCATTGATCCCTTCGGCTCCGGTGCATAGTCGGGAAACACGCCAAACGCGCGCCCAACATTTGCACACGGTTGACATTTGTCACATGAGAACGGGTCGCTTCTACGACTCGTTCTTGTGTTCAACAACTCGGCTGTGGAATGATCTGTCGGCCTCTGTGTTTCCTCCATCCTATAACATGGGTCTCTTCAAGACCCAAGTTCAACTCCTTCCTATCCTCTAAAAGACCCTCCACACAGCATCCCCAAAGATGATATAGGCCTTGAGGTATTTCCTCCTTGGTCTCCTGTGTGGAGTTACTGTAAAAAAAACCTTAAGTGGCCAGCTCTCAGGTATGGGGGCTCCATCGAAGCCCGAGTAAAGTTAGCCTCTCAGAAGCTGGGCATATTGTACAGAGCCCGCAGATACTTTAATAGTACACAACTGCTGACCCTGTACAAATCGCAAGTGCGCCCCACTATAGAATTTGGCAGCCACCTCTGGTCAGGAGTCCCAAAATATCTGAAAAAAACCCTTGACTCTGTGCAGATTCGGGCGGTCCGTTTGATAGATTCGCCTATCTTAACAAACGGATTGCAATCTTTGGAGCACAGACGTCAGGTGGGAATGCTGTCCTTGTTCTACCGGTATTTTAATGGAAGATGCTCCGAGGAACTAGCGTCATTGATCCGTTCGGCACCGGTGCATAGTCAGGAAACACGCCAAACGCGCGCCCAACATTTGCACACGGTTGACATTTGTCACATGGGAACGGGTCACTTCTACGATTCGTTATTATGTTCAACAGCTCGGCTGTGGAATGATCTGCCGGCCTCTGTGTTTCCTTAATATTAATATTAATATTATAGGATGACCCATATTATAGGATCACTCCTTCCTATCCTCTAAAAGACCCTCCACACAGCTTCCCAAAGATGATATAGGCCTTGAGGGAAATTATTTCCCTCAGGGTCTCCTGTGTTCCCAGGAAGTTACTGTAAAAAAAAAGTGTACTCGGAACATCGAAATGTTTAAAAATTTCCGTTGTTGACGTCCTTATGGGGACTTTTAAAATGGTTTTTATGATGAATTAAACTGAATATTTGCTGTAAAATCGGGTAGAATTATTCTATATTTAACAAATTAAATGCCAAACCGGGATATTAGAATGAATATTAAAAAGTCACGATGGAGACGTTTTGAGCTTTGCATTTAGCTTAAGATTTGTGGTGTATCCACATACGAATTTTTTGCTTCAAAGTCAGATTTTTTACTGTAATTTGAAAAAAGTTAAAGAAACACAGATAGGTGGTAGAGAAACCTAACAAAAATTTCGTTATGTGAAAATAAAGATGAATACTCATAATTTGTTTTAAAAAGTGTAAATCATTGTCCCTTTCAAGTCAAATCGCACTGTTTTTACTGGAAAACAATAAAATGAATAACAAAACTAAAACGAAATGGTAATTCATTTAAATTAGTTTCCCAATTCGGCCGCATTCAGATCGCGAGACAAAGCCTTAATTATACAGCCTGTCTTACGACTTTGACTCTCCGTCATTCCGAGTTGTAGACAGCAGTTTTAATATTATTGTAATCAAGTTATTTTAATATGAACTTGTCAGTTGACGACCCTGACTTTGAGTACGGAGAAGCGCGTCAAATATTGCTAAAGATTAATATTTTTAAACTACATTTCAACATGTTTCGACAGCGATGCTTTCATCATCAGAAATATGCAGAATACAAAAAAATACTAATGTGAACTATAGACAAATTATAAACATAATCAAAAATTGATTAAAGTAATTAAAATGACAATTATTGAAAATAATATAACAAATACAACCGGTTTACAATTAGACAATTTTGAAATTTAAAAAATCAGAAAAGTGTCAATAGTCAATTAAATATATTTAATAATGATTTTTTTAATAGCTGTATCTTGAGTGTATCTTTCATATTAATATTAATAATAAATATATATATTTTTATAATTTCTAAGATAAATTTGTTACTCGATGTTTTATAATATTTTTTTTATTAACATTTTAAAGTAATTATTTGTTTATGTTTATGATTTGTTTATTCTTGCATTATTGTGTTCTATGTTTATCATTTGTCTACACTTGAGATTATTATTTTTCAGTATGCTATATATTCCTGACGAGGAAAGCTTCGCTTTAAAACATCGTTGTATATGTTAATAAAGTGGTGATCACGAAATAATTTTAAGTAGTTTTTAAAAACATAATAGTAAACAGTACTACATAATAGTAAACAGTACTACATAATAGTAAACAGTACTACATAATAGTAAACAGTACAATAAAAAATTTCACGTCATAAATAAAATTCCTCATCAGGAATGTACAGAATACATATTATTATTTATATTATGTATTCTGTATATTCCTGATGAGAAAAGCATCGCTTTCGAAACATGTTGATATGTATATATTAATAAAGTGATGATTACAAACTAATTTTTTATTCATAATTTCTTCAAACGATTGGTATTCACTTTGTCGCGTCATTATTATTAAATTAATTAAAAAATATAATTAGTATTCACCACTTTATAACCATACATTGATATCTACATGTTTCGAATGTATGTCAGGAATATAAGAATTGAATATATTCATATATTCCTGACGATGAAAGCATCGCTTTCGAAACATGTAGATATCAATGTATATTTATAAAGTGGTGAATACTAAGTATATTTTTTAATTCATTTAATAAAATTTAATTCATTTATTAATTTTTCAGTCATTTATTAATTTTTAATTCATTTATTAATTTTTAATTCATTTATTAATTTTTAATTCATTTATTATTTTTTAATTCATTTATTAATAATGACGCCACAAAGTGAATACCAATCATTTGAAGTAATTATAAATAAACTTCAAATATTTAACACTTTATTAACAGTATCTTTGACTTGAAAAAACGTTTATTTATTTAGTCGTCCATTACAGACAGACGGATTATTGCATGTCTAGTAGATAGTTATTTGCTTTTTCAATGAAACAATGTTACTAACATTAAATATATCAGCAGAACAAGTTTCATTGTCCCTAAAATTAGTGCGAGAAGCGACTACATAAAATGGGGAATGGAGTCTCGGGTTGTATTTATTGGGTACGCGATAATTAGTCATATCATCAGGTCAGTGCCATTTCACATTATCAAAACAACATAATTCATTTAAATAAATCAATTAAGGTAACATTTTAAGTTGAATAAGGGGAAACACATTATAAATGTAAAAACCTCACACAATAGAGAATTTTAATTCTTTTCCATTAAATCGATTTTACCGATAATAAATAATTATTTTTAAAAACCCGTCCAAATTAGAATTGGGTGGGAGTAAATAAAATCATATAGTCACAATGTGGATTAACCGCAGTTTGAAAATGACCTTGAACGCCGAAACAGCTGGAAAACTGAAAAGGAACGGCTGCGCGGCTTGTTTCATACAAAACTTAATTTTGGATTTGAGGCCAAAATGCTCACCTAAACCTAATGATTTTTTTTCATCAAAAAGTAGAATAAATATCTAGTACAGATTAGAAGTAATTCATATATTTTTGTTTTACATGAAACATGGGCCACTAAAGGAATTGATTTATCGGGATTTTAGAGGCACCTTTAACAATTATTTGGGGGCAATTATTTATAATTAATTAATTATATTTAAATATTATGAAATATAATATAATTTTTTTTTATTATTAAAATTAGCATTATGGTGAACTTTAAATTAAATTAAAAACGTACAATTTACCTTGGAACACAAATTAGCCATACATTATTTAAAATATCGACCCGAAAAACCGTTTTTTTTATTTTTTATTATTTTTTTTTTATATTTTTATATATGTAATCATATTTACATAGCAAATGCAATAATTTTTTGAACAAATACTATAAACCCGCAAACAATTTTCTAAATTGCCTCTAAAATTATGAAAATTGTTTTTTTTTTCATGGCATATACGTTATAAATTAAAACAAAAATAAATTAAATACTTCTCATCTGTATTAGATATTCACTAAACTTTCAATTAAAAAAAATACATCTTTCAGTTTGGATGGGTACTTTGGCCTCAAAACGTTATGTATGAAGCAGGCAGCGCAGCCATTCCTCTTAATGAAAACATTATTAAATTTGATTACCATTAAATTTAATAATTTAAATAAAGTAGGGGCCTACTTGTGTTTTCCATTTTGAAAATATTCTACCCTAACAAACCTTTTTCTTTTGAATATGTAATCCGTGGCTAACAAGAGTGGTATATCTATGGTCTAACCTCAACACAACATGGAGAGTTTAATGTTTTTCATACTAATTTTAAAACGTTATAGCAACAGTTTTGCATATTATATCTCATTCAAACTACCTTTTAAACCTTACCGGCACTAATAAGAACGAACTGTGCTACTTTCGGCGTAATCGGTTCAGTAATTTTCAATAAAATCGTGGACAGACAGACAAACATTCATATATATGTATAGGCAAGAGATTGAGTAAACATTTGACTTTTATTTCGAGTAAAACTGATGGATTGACATTGATTTATGTTTAAAAACAAATTAATTATGTTACACCATTTTTAAAATCGGGGTCATTGAAATAATCAGTTCTTGGTGAAGTACCTAACGTCCACCTCGTCAATCCCAGCAATCAGCAGGTCCGCACCGTGTCCAATAGCTTTGTGGTCCCTGATCACACTGAAGGAGGGTGGGACTGAAGGGTGTACTTTGATGCTAATTGTTAGTCAATAATCACTCGCCCCATTGATCACAGTGATTGGTTGCAGGCCGCCCTCAGCGCTGAAGAACCCGGCTACAAGAATCATATATCTCGATACAAATAATGAACCTATTGTTATTTAGCTTCACCATTATGTTCTGTGTCAACCACAGTGATGTGCAACTCACAAAGGCTGAAAAGTTGTGCCTACCTTTCTTCGTATCTAGATGTCTGATCATTCTTCTGTAAGAAATTGCTTGTGCTCAGTAAATTTCAATGTTTTAGTTTAAATCAGGCTGAACCGTCTTGTCCTTCATTACATGATGGCATGATGCATGATGCATGATGATTATCAACACCTGAAAAACAACGAGATTGGTCAATCGTTAGAACTAGCTTCAAATATAGAATATATCACAATACAAAAAAATTACAAATGCTCCCGGTTTTTCGAATATTTACGAATAACCTAAAAAATTGGGACTCTCCAACTCCCATCAGTAAAGGCAGGAAATATTCCAGGTGCAATGAATGGAGAATTGACGATTCTTTGGACCACTTGGCAACAAATCTGTTACTAAATACTTAAACAGACACCTAGTTATTTGGAACTTATTACGAATAAATTGTAACAAGGGGGAAAAGGGGAGAAGGACTAGACATTGTAAGGAAGGAGGAGAGGATGGGGTCCCAAGTTGGCCGCCAGTTTTACAAGGGGGAAAAGATGGACTCGATAGTGTAACAAGGTAAGAAAGGGGAAGAAGAGTGCTGGTGAAAAGAAGGTAGTTTAACTCACCTCGAGGCCAGAAGCAGGGCTGATCTCAGGTTCCACCGTGGTTAGCTCAGCTGGTAGGGCATCTCATCTCCTATCTTAAAGTCGAAGGCCGGCCGCAGCCTTATGCTGGGGAAAGGTAACTAACTACTCGAATAATGAGATGTGTGCTTTCTAGTAGGGGTTTATTTACAGGATAACATTTACAAGTAATCACATACGGGGTTTCGAATCTAGGGGCTGATCCTACTCTAATCTGTTTCTTAATAATCTCTCTCTGAGGAATCTCCGAACGGACATGTTATTAAAGGGCACCATTATTAACAGCACATGGAAGAGGGTGAATTAATTCTGCTTACTTGGCGGTCGGCGACAGCAGACACGATTCCGTTGGTGTAAGGTGTGCAGACTAGGGACTCTGAATATCACACGTACCATGGCAGACAGGACGCAGCGAGTCATTGCACTGGTCACTGGCTTTAATATTTATGTACAATGCAGAGGTAGCGAGGCGTTTATAAAGTACTGCCCAAGGCACACACGCAGCTGATGGCTCTGTGTCTGGATTAGGAATGCTTGGCGGATTGTCGCTTAGCGGGCCCACGCCGTGAAAACGGCCGGAATCTATGTCCCGTACGCTGTCTCATTGGTCAATAATGATGATGTCCGGCGAGACGTTCTGTTATTGGTTAGAGCGCCGACGAGCGGCTAGATGTATCTTTTTTAAACTAGCGGCTACAAGTATTATTCTTTCAACGACTAGAATCTCTTATTTGTATTACGTTACAACATCTATCTCCATATATAAAAATGAATGTTTTCTGTATGTCCTCGATTTTTATCGAAAATTACTTGACCGGTCACGCATTTCGCATGGCTAGCGGTGATCTAGCTCCGCCCATTCTCGCGTTTCTGAGATATTAACCCATTCAGGCCGTGTGATAAAAAGGTTATTCAGTTAAATTCGCAATCACCGTAAAGAACAAAAGAGGACAAGTAGACATTAATTGTGTATTTTATTTATAACTATTCGAATTGCACCAATATCCACAATGCATTTTTGTAGAATTTTGATAATGTATTGTATAAAATTACTGAATGTTGGTGTTGTTTCGTAAATTTAATTATATTATAGGTTGAACACAAACCTCAAAGCACATGTTGTTGGTGTCGAGCAAAAATGTTTGAATGTCGATTGTATCGTTGTTAAACTCGAGGAAAACGAAGATAATTCATTGAATTTCGACGTTTAAGTGAATCGTTTGGGGAAAATAAGTATTAAAGGCAATGATGATGTTTTCAACTCCTGATTAATTCCTTAGAAGATTTGATGAATTTGACGCCACTAAAAATGCGATATTATATATATTGTAATAGTATCACCATCAATATTAAAAAGTATGAAATGTGTTCATTTTGTGTTTGTAGGTAGATATATTGTAATAGTATCACCATCAATATTAAAAAGTATGAAATGTGTTCATTTTGTGTTTGTAGGTAGGTAATAAAAGTATGTTTTAAAACACAAATTCATTTATTTAAATACGTAGTGAGTTTGATGTATTAACAAGTGTACATGTCGTGGAGAAAGTGGCGTGGAAAGGAGCGACAACATCGCCCACAAAGGTCGTTCTTACGTTGGACAGAGTATAGTTTAATTCCACCATTTCCTAATAGGTATCATTCAAATGATAATTTTTTCACGGCATAAATACTCTACAAAACAATAATCAAGCCATCATATTTTTCCTAGAAAACAAGCCAGCCTTCGTTAGCCATCATCGTGAGCATGAAAATCGCTCTAGTCGAACCGACCGCGACGCCTTAAAATGGTATTTTCTTTAGTTAGTTACCGACCTCGTATTTCCCGCTGCTCGTGGTCCGCCACAAAGCAGCGTGGTTGTTTAGCCGTGAGCCGTTATCAGCATTATCACCATGGCCCGGCTATATTCATTTAAATATCTTCAGGCCGGCCAGGTCACATTCAGGCTCAGGCCTGTCCGCTCTCCCTTTGTGCTTTGAGAGGGCGGAGAAACGGAGACTGGGCCCACTCCAGCCAGCCTACTACAGTTTCTCACTATCTACTGCCTACCCATAAATATATATTACTATTAACATCTAATGGTTTGATTTACTGGACTGAATTTATGTTAAATTATTTGTGCTCTTTTGGAAAATATCTTAACTGGATTAATAACCCTGACCAAGGAAAGGAAATGAAAAAGGACAAACATTTGGTTATAAACAATTTACTAAAGCTACTGTTTGTACTTACTGAATAAATATATATTTAAAATGTTATTGACTGTTTGCTGCGCCCTCTTCGGGCTTCATCCATGAGTTTCGTCGTCAGCTCATAAAGCTGAATGATACGTAACTCAATCTTATCAATATTACTTAACATATTATCTTTTTTTAGTACTCTTTTTTTCCTCATAGCACCAACCATTGTACTTTTTCTAGATACCATTGGTATGTTATATTATATTACCATACTATGTCAATTCTAGCTTCTTTTCCTTCTGTTTTTGTATAATGGCACTTAATATGAACTAAACTTGTCAATTTGACTCTTCTAAAACTGGATTTGTTCCTAATTGGGGAGTCGAAGCTTTTTTTACATTTTGTTGTTAAATAATATGTGTTTCAAATGAATAAATATTATTATTAGTTAATTACGTTTCGCCCTTTTAGTGATAAAAGTGATGAAGGTTGGTAACGACAGATCTAAGAAAGAATCAAAATAAAATTATACAGTATTATTTATTTATTTATGTATTATCAACGGTATAAAGATACCATAAACAATAATTGCATGTCACTGTTAACTACAAGCATAATAATATAAAACAAATAATTGAAAAGGTAACTATTAAATATGCCATTAGGTCGTACAATGGCATCAGAGAGTATATAAAGAATAACAGTTCATGAAGGATGTAAAAGTAAAAGAAATGCGTACATATAAAACATACAGTAAACTTAAGTTATATAAATATTTTAAAAAATAAAACAATATCTTTGTTTACATCACTTTTATTTGATACTAAATAAAAAACTAAAAAAATGTCGTCAAATAAGTATTTATTCAACAGTACCCCCCTAATAATAATATAATAAATAATAATAATCAACCGTACCAATGGCGTAGAATCTTATATATCAATAACTTTTCTCAACAAAGCATTAAATACCTTCTCTCAGAGATTAAACCAGCATTTTACACAGACAATAGTTTAGGTAAATTTTTAATTAATGGTAAAGATAAAGAAGACAGTTTAGGCCACTCAGGCATTTATTCACTTCAATGCAATGATTGCCCGGCGTTCTATGTAGGCAAAACGTCGCGTAATGTTAATATCCAGGTAAAACACTTAAGCTGTCTAAATAATAATGGTTTCTCCGAATTTGCCAACCACCTCTTAGAAACAGACCACACATTCGATAAAAAAAAATACAGGCACTAGTTTACTGCATAAAAATGGAACAGCCATGCGACTAGATAACTTGGAAGCGTTAAAAATAAGGAAAGCCAAAAACACTACTAGTATACTCATAAATAATCAAATAAATTTAAATAAAAGTCCACACACTTCTCGGTCAGCAGGTACAGTTAAATAGATCCGCTGCATCTGCGTATCTATTACTAACTTGTTGTAATCTAGGTACAAGAGAGTGTTTGTAATGCTTAGTCCTGGTGTTATTACATTTAAACATGATTTTGGAACGAGTTGCTCTCTTAGGTATATGAAATTGATTGAGGTTAATTAAGTCAAGGCTGTCTATAATACCATTTTCCAATTTTGAACATAAATATCAAGTCGGAAATAATTCTTCGATCTGAGAAATTTAGTAAATTTAGTTCTTTTATCAAGTAATTATAGTTAATGCTTCCAATGGGAATACCGAGTTTATAATGAATGTGTCTTAGAAATTTAAGTTGAATTTTTTCGATTGAATCTGAATGTATTTTAAAATGAGGGGACCAGATCAATAAATAATTTCAATAACAGGTACGTATGAATTAATAAGTACGTGTGAATTAATAAGTACGTATGAATTAATAATTACGTATAAATATTTATTTTTTAAAAATGTACATATGTAAATTTTTAAATTGTTTTTCAGCTTTATTTTATTTATTATTGTGACAGCTGTTCGCTGATCAAAGCCATTATGAAATTAAAACATGGAGAACTTTAAGAGAATGGAGAAATTAAATATTACACGCTGTAAAAATGGGGCTCTACAAATTGAACACAGTAGAACGATAAAATAGTTAATAATGCTATTAGAGAATCGTCCGAAATAAAATATAACCCGAGATCCAAATGTTATCTAATTTTTTTACTCGAATTAAGCTCAGGAACCGCTAGTTAAAAACGTTGCTTTTTATCACTGTACTACCATGCACCTTTATAATACATATTACGCACTTATATATAATGTAACATGTATATTATATTATTTATTTATTTTGACATACATAGCAGGCACGGTCCGTCCATACATGATGTGGATGCTCCGAATCCCTTGTGTTTACGGTCAATAAGATTTTCAGTATTTTGTACTCAGAGTAACAAAGATTTTTTGTAGCCGTAAACAGCCCTACTGCAATTCGACACCGTTCCGTCTTCAGAGATTTAACACACACACGACATGACACACGGAGCAAGTCGAAATACTTATGCATTCTCAATGCTCGAATGTTTATGCGCGGAAAAACACAGATGGCACAGTGTGGATGCCGTGGATACGCTGTTCTATTCTGTATCCCTAAAGTACGAAGGTCAAATACTTAGGCACTTGCCTTCCAATATCTTAGAACACTGGATACGGTTGTGAGGTAAGCATCCAACGTGCAAAAACGACTTTAATACTTATGGGCATAATGCACAGAATAGCATATATATTTCGAGTCGCGTGGATTGTTTTGTTATACGACGTTTAAGATATTTTGAATCTGTATTGTTGCGGAGCGTAAATGATTTGTATAGCTAAATAGACAGACTCCTTTTGTCAGTAATTGCTTCTTGTTCATGGGCTAGTTAACAGATTTGTATATTAAATTTGATAGTAGGTTGATACTGATTGCCAAGCATCCCTTCTACAAAAAATCACAGACCGCCACTGATACACAGTACATTTTATTACAAATGATAAGTTGGTATTTTCAAATTTACAATCTTAAAGTACCTATTACGTATGTCCATACAATATCTTATTAATTTTGTCCGGAGTGAGAATGCTATTTGACCAATGAATATATATGTGTCCAATAATAATAAAAAAGAAAGAATATGATATGGAGAAGTGTGGAGAAGGTATGAAATCAAGAATTATAATTGACTATGAATAAAAGCTTAAAAAAAGTCCGCTGGACCCCCAGCACCGACCCCCTCCATCTCCGCCCAAATTCCATCGTATGCCCTCCATTACCTTAGTGAGCGGGCTTAAATATAAGATTGATATCATCAAGGAAATTGTATCTGTATTTTTTTTTTAAATTAACTTAGTTTTAAGAACGCTAGTGAATGCCACGGGTGTGTCGAAACCGGTAGCGCACTAATAACTAATAAAATTAACTAACAAAAGTACATAATGGGTAAAACTCTTCAAAAAAAAAAAAAACAAAAAAAAATGAAAATGAAAATAAAAATATTGTGTAATATTAATTACATAGAATGGAAACTTGTACCCGCTAAGCCACTGCAGTAGCTGGTCAGCGGGAGTTTAGTTCAACAATATTATATAATACAACAATACATAACAATCATCATACAAATGCAAGATTAGAACTGAACCCTGAGTGGTAGATGTTGTCAGTATCGCCCTGGTGAAGGCCACCATTCTGAATCGAAACGTTGCTTGTAATGGCTATAGATGCCATAGTCTCACTGGCTCCAGACAGTTGGAACTCTTGTGCGGTATTCACATAAAACAAGAATAATACAAGTGCATGAATGTTGTGACAAGTTAGAAATTTTTTTTTTTTTAAATATGAAAACAGCATAACAGTTTTGTTATGGAGGTACTACAGTACGATTTTATAATGTCTATTTTAATAATGTTATAAAAATATCAAAATATCAGCAAGTATTAAACATATTGAGAAATTAAATAATAGAAATAAACGGTAGTACAGTTTTGTTATGGAGGTACTACAGTACGATTTTATAATGTCTATTTTAATAATGTTATAAAAATATCAAAATATCAGCAAGTATTAAACATATTGAGAAATTAAATAATAGAAATAAACAGTAGTACAGTTTTGTTACAGTGAGGATAGACTAAATTTAATAGTAACACTTCAATAATTCTAATAAGTTTAAGTATACACTTTTCGCGGCTACAACGATCAATTCCCCAATGATATATTTTGGTTCAGGCTTATTTTCATACAATTGTTGGCGGTTATAACGAGGTCGCTTCACTGACATACCATACAAATAATCTTTACACAATTTCTAAATATATACATAGACCATATATTGATACGATTTTTAACAAAAACGGCGCTATACAAACTATCCAATAATAATAATTATTATCGTCTGACAAAAAATCTGTTTTCGAAGTAAGAATTAGAGACAAAGGTGGCGGCTGAGCAGTGGACGGACTGATTAATATTTTGACGGTGCTACCTGTGTGAGTTTTTCGGTAATGTGAAACATTCCTATCCATCGGGCACCATATAATTTTTTTGCAAAATTTGTCATGAATGATTTTTTTCTTGGAAGCCCAGAACTGGGTGATTACAGTTACAATGTGTTTGGGGAAGAAATTGGAAAACATGAGAGCGAAATCTTGAAATAAATCAATTCGAGAAGAAGCAAGATGTGACAAGAAAAGGCAAAGAGAGACTAGAAGAAGAGAGAAGATTCCAAAACACCGAAAAAAGAGCAGTAAGAGGAAATAAGATACTAGAATAGACAATAAGAGTTAATAAGAGGCCACAAGAGACCAGAACAGCCAAGAACAGGCAAGTAGATACAATAAGAGACCAGGAGAGCCAAGAAGAATGAAGAGATGGCCAGAAAAGCTAAGAAGAACTAAGAAAAATCAAGAAGAACAAAGAAGAACCAAGCAGAACTAAGAAGAACCAAGAATAACAGAGAAGAACCAAGATGATGCAAGAACAGGTGGAAGAGACTAAAATAAAATAAAAAACTACGACAGAACCTTGATGGAAGAAGAAGCAAAAAGAAGCTGGAAGTGAGAAACGAAAACCAACGCTCAAATAATTCCTTTATTCCTACCCATCCTAAATTCCAAAATTGACTTATTAGGTTGCCATGTATACCGATCGATTAAACTCCAACCTTCTTCCTATCAACAGAGCACGTGTTCTAAGTCCTAACAAATTAGTACCCTGGTTAACCGGTCGCACCGGGACATGAGTCCTCCTGGCCGGGGTGGTACATTCGTATCGTATCATATCGATTATAAACTTGTAGGTTTTTGTAAAATGTAGTTATATATATTTTTAAAGCAATATTACGAAATGACATTAAACATTAGATAATACGAGTATATTGATAATAGAGGTAGGTAAGTAGGTACATAAAGCTTTTTAAAATGTTTTCGGATATAACGAGTAACTGCTCATAAGGAGCAAATATAATCGGACCCTCGTGCTTGTTATAACCAAGTGTAATTGTACATTCTTTTGTCTACTTATAATTGGATGATGTCGTATGCTTGCAGGTGTTCGACAGCTACGCCGACGTGAACGGCACCTGGTGGGGGCTGTGCGAGGAGGAGGACTCCTCAGCCTCGGTATCCATCACCTCCTACTTCAACTCTCTCCGGATCAGGCAGCGCAGCGACACCATCGGCGTTTTCCTTAACGCCACTGTCTCCACGCAGATTGGTAACTAAACCCCTATCCTTATATCCACATAGGAATATGAAAACTCTAACATCTCGTAGAACCCGTGAGAGATTCATCGTTGGTCGCAGCTTGCGGCAATACGAAATCCGGCAGTGCGAGGGAGCAACTCCTACAATGCGCGTCTTTATGTGTTATAAATGTCGTTAGCGACTAGTTAAATCCTGTTATATACTAATGCGTAGTGAATCGCTATGATCCGGTTTGTAATTAAATTACAGATTTCTATTTAATTATTACTCAAGATTACTAATAGATCAAACTATAATTGCAATAACCTCCGCTAGCTCACTCTCGGGAGATATTTAGTGTGTTTGCAGTTCGTTTATGATAAATTTGAGAAACCACCGCTTCCAGGATATATATATATATATATATATATATATAAAGATAAAAGGCGGGAATAGGAAATTCAATAAAACAATCATGTTTTGCTATAAAATATGCCTTGCGATGAGGTCTATATTGAATAGCTATGATTTTTCGCTTAGGGAAGAAATTCGTGAACCTCTTTGTGGACGCACGTATGATAGTTTACTGATTTGAAATTACATCCAAAACTGACTGTAAATAGATAAAAACTTATAATAAGATTGAAATAAATGTTACCCGGCCACTTGCACATCTCTAAGGACTGATACAGAATTCCAGCACAGCAGGCCAACAGGAGAAAAAAACCACTGAGTCGAGTACTTAACATTGAGATGCAAAAAAATGCCACTTTTATTCTAATGAAAGACATACTATCATTACCAGTAAAAATAATGATTTGACTATGAAATAGGAATGGTGACCAAGGCAACCCCTCGGTTTAACTTCCAAATCCACATTCCCTGAAGCCAGAGCCCGTGCACCCTGAGCTCCCCTCCGTTACAACTCCCTTTCTTAATATCGCTGGCCAATGACCACACCCCTTGGTGTTGCCATCGGCGGAGACAAATATAAAAAATTGAATACTTGACGGTAAATAATAACGGAGCTAAATGTGAATCATTTTCTCAGTGCTTTCTTATTTAAGTGCTTCATAACAATACCTAAACAAAATATACATAAAACGGCTCCATAATCATTCAATACACGTATAAATCGGCACGCTTTTTAAAAGTGATATAAAATAACTGGAAGCACGAAAAAAATAGCTCGAAAACCTAACCTCGGGTTTTGTTTTCGGCCTAAATTTTTTTCGTACACTTGACTATATCATTTTTAAAAAGTGTGCTAATTCATATGCGTTTTGAATTATCCGGTCACCACACAAAACAGAGCAAAATGCATTTGTAATTGAATAATGCATTAGTTAAATGTTAAATATTAGATCAACAACGATAAGTTTTTAAAAGCCTTATAGCTCATGACGGAAATAGCACTGCAGACTGAAAATAGTTTCAATGACATAAACTCCCTACCAAAAAAACCCTGAGCAAATTTCGTAACAGTGGAAAATGACCGCTCGAAAGATAGTTAAGAGAAGTTACAAGCCAAAAATATTCCTACAAACTGTGTCTTATGTCACCACGAATATAGGTAAAAGGCATAAAATTTGCTTGGCAAGTGAAGTTTAGAAATGTTTTTTTGTAAACGCAAAAAGCGGTTGTCATTTATTTTGTGAAGATTTTATAAAAAAGGAAAATATAATAATAAAGGAAATCTTTCAAAAATAATCTTAGCTATAAAGCAGTAATTTTAAAAACTTATTCATCACTTGCCTTCGTAATTTTACGATGAAATAAATATTATTTAGTAGTTTACGCTTATATTTTGTACAACGTAACTAACAATTTAATCTTAATTCTTGTGAAGAGAATTTCTTGGAAAGGGTTCAATTTATCCAAAGTATAATGTGTTGATATTCGTAATGTAAACCGATTCGTAGTATACTCGTATCGACTAACCGAAAAAGTCATTTCCCTGGTAGCTTCGCCTTCGGGAACAAAGTAATCCCAAGTAAAGTTTTAACCTTTTTTTATGTAAATCAAATTTAATAACCTTTTTTTTATGTAAATCAAATTTAATAATGTCATTATGAAGTTATGGGAGAAATTTTAGTTGTTATTATTGTGACAGCTGTTTCGACGTTCAAGGGCATTTTAAAACTGCCGAACTAAAATACTTGGAGAACTTAATAATAACATTATTAAATTTACAAAATATATATTAAATTTTTAAAAAATAAATTAAATGCAGTTCTACGAATTAAACACAAAAACAATTACTATTTAAAGTAAGTGGATAAACAATAATTAGATGTAATATTCTACTTGTACAATATGTCTGCTTTATGAACCAATTGAATATCTAAGTACGCGTAGTTCAATTGAGGCAGACAACTGAATAGCAGACATGTAGAGGTAGAGACGAGTGTGGATTGTGGATTGTGGAGGTACTGATACAGGCAATACGCGAAGGTCGGGAAAATCAATACTTAACTTCCTAATTAGTAGGTTTACCAAGGCACACGCTTGTTCAGTCATTAAAGGTGAAATACACACAGCCAGGTAACAAAGTACCACGAACTTGACGCGATGGAAGCTTCTAACGAGAATTTGAGCGATGCATACCTAGCCTATATCAACTTATTCGAGCTAGCATCACCAATAAATAGTCAATAAAAGAGGATATACAAATATATTCAATAATTCTATAGCTCATCACCAAAATCGCATAGCTATAATAAATGTACATTAAATGTACAATTAATGTACCAAGCAGAAAAGTTGTTCAATTTACATGACGCCAGAGCTCACCATTCGATAGCCGGTGCTGATTCATGCTCACCGATATCATATTGGTACGTTGGTACGATTTATAAAATCATGTCCATCGCGCTTATCTGCTAGTGGCTGGCCGGATCGGGAGATCTGACTCTTTCACCTATCCACCTGGACTCTCTCAACCCATCGCAGTGGATGGGGTGGATTCACACGTCGGTTACTCCTGAACACCTTCAGAGTTCCGATTCCTACCCACCACAAAGCAAAATTGGGTTTGTGCAGAATTATATTTGTGCATATTGCAAATCTTACAAAAGTCGGAAATGTGGTTTTATCGTGGTGTATTTCCCCCCCTTTGCAAGGGATCGACGCAGGTTGTGCTATCTCCTCTCCCAGTCCTCTCCGCAGACCGGGATCAACTGCCCCTCACATTTTACATATGTGCCATACGTCTGGTACAGTGTGTTATTTGAATATTGTTTAATATTTGAACAATCTGTCAAAAATGTTCAATAATTGAATTAGTTTCAACGTTTGAATTATGTTTAAATTTTAATCTAGTTAAATGTTTTAATAATGTATGTTTTGTTGCAGATGTCAGCTACCGCACCAAGCTAATGCAGGTGGCGCAAGACGCGCCGGTGGAGAGCTGCCGCCCGAACCCCTGCCTTAACGGCGGCCGCTGTCTCTCCAACGGCGGCAAGAGCTCGTGCCAATGCTTCGGACACTTCACAGGTGACATATCTGCTCATCCACCTAACCATCTATCCATCCGTCCATACATCCAGCTTACCTATACTCACTTCAACATCACACTCACATCATCATCCAAATCTGAGTCTTTGGAAACTTGTTATTACTTTGATGTATATACTTGTCCACCGGGCAAACCTAGCCTAGCACCATCTCAAGCCACACGGGTTCTGATTTCTCGTGAACGTGTTGGTGGTTTATTGTCCTTATAAACTGCACAACATTTGAAGGAATTCACTATTGCACCTTCCCTACAATAAAACACAGTACAGCTGTGAGCCAGTACTTAGCATCGCTGGGGAACGAATTAATATGCTTTGAAAAGTTTGCAAGCAAATTTGCTTTAGAAAGTGTAAAATGTCCACTAAAAGTCTTTAAATTAAAATTTAAATTCACAAAACAGCTATTGGATATTATATTATTAATTTTCTGTCTTAAAACAAAATACACAAAATTAATCGCCTTCCGATATTTGGCGAATAGTAAGATATTGGCGAGGATTAATTTGGATGGTGTTCTAATTCGAATAATGTGACCATGCAGTATTTGTTTGGACACAGGCAGTGCCACTCGTGTTAGCAAACCGTCATCTTTATCTACAATAGTGCTTCTCAACCAAAATCTAAACAAAGATTAATAAGCCATGGTTAACCCATAGATTAGTAATATCAATCAGAAATAAAGAAAAATACTATCACCAATCTAAAAAATTCCGAATAATCAAAAAATCGTTAATTTTTACAAGAAATACCGAAATAAACTTGAATTTTTAATTAAACTGACAAAAGAAAAGTATTTTAGTGATAAAAGAAAATATGCTGGTCAAGACAGCAAAAAATTCTGGAAAATCATCAATACAATAACAAACAAAACAAAAATTACCAAAAGAAATTGAAACAAAAAATCAGGGAATCACTCATAAAACCGAAAAACACTCACAATTTTGTGGAAATGTATTTAATGATTATTTTGCAAATGTCGGTACCAATCTTGCTCAAAATATTATTTTAGACAAAAATCAAACAAACCGACCAGAACAAAATCCAATTTTTGATGAAGGTTTTCAGACCTTTTCTTCAGTAACTGACAAAGATGTGGAAAATGCTATAATAAGTTTAAGTGGATCAGCAAGCCCTGGGTACGACAACATTTCTGTGACAAACGTTAAAAGCCATCCGGGAGCTAATCAGTAAACCAATTGCTCATATAATAAACATAAGTCTAAAGAAGGGAATATTCCCGAACAACTACAAGAAAACTTTTTTCATCCCGGTTTTTAAATCTGGTGACTAAGAAAATATTTCGAACTATCGTCCCATAGCACTCACATCAAACATAGATAAGATTTATGAAAAAATTGTAAAGGAACAACTCAACAACTACATAAAAGAGAAGGAGATAATGAGTCCATACCAATTCGGTTTTAAAGACAATCTCAGCACTCAGGATGCGATTGCTAAATCAACATCAACAATAATACAAAATTTAGATAATAGAGAAAAGTGTCTTGGTATCTTCATAGACCTCCGCAAGGCTTTCGACAGCAACAGACATTCCAAACTCATTGAAAAACTAAATCAAATTGAGATAGACGGAATATTGCTATCATGGTTCCAAAGCTATCTAAAAGAAAGATTTCAATATATCAAAATTAATAATGCGTTAAGTGAACCCAAAACCGCATCTTCCGGTATACCACAAGGTACTGTCATCGGTTCAATCCTTATTATTATATATGTAAATATTATATGTGGTTATATTATAACAGCAGGTTGTACAA